>JAQFZE010003362.1:0-12735 GCA_034695245.1 Dicyrtomina saundersi | reverse complement strand
AATGTTATATTTTGGCCAACAAGTAAAGAAAGTAAGGAAACACACACGCACTATGGTTTACACTCGAGCAATGAGCTAACTTGCTCACAAGAGACACTCGCTTTCGTACTAATAATTAAATATTTATGAAGCGATATACACGCTTCTTTGTTAAATACGTTGTGTAGTGTAACTCCGTTAAATTATTGAATGTAACTTTACAACACGTAAATTTAATAGGAAAAAAATTTGAATTAAGAGTCAATTTTTATTCTTTATTTTTTAAGGGCTTCAAAATTATATGTGTTGTAATAACACAGTTATTTTTTTAAGAATTGCAAAAGTAACATATTATTTATTTTACTTTAAATTATGTAGATAGGTAGGAATATTGTAGTCTGGAAAATATGAATTTCTCGCCAATTCTAGAAAACAAAATTTTGACCGGTAGCTTTTATTAGCTACGGACAAGTGATGTCTAAAAATTAAATAAATGACGAGTAGAATAATAGTATGTATTACCATCGACGC
Organism: Dicyrtomina saundersi; assembly: GCA_034695245.1. Taxonomy (NCBI): domain Eukaryota; kingdom Metazoa; phylum Arthropoda; class Collembola; order Symphypleona; family Dicyrtomidae; genus Dicyrtomina; species Dicyrtomina saundersi. Next base: position 12,225 of record JAQFZE010003362.1, on the reverse strand, counting down.
GCTCAATAGGCAAAGCTTTAACTAAAAATTGCAAATTTAAAGTTCATTAGGATGAAAAAACGGCATTAAATGAATGACATATTATTTTTAATTTTTAATGAGCTTCAAAATAATTTATGCATATTCCAAGTCAAATTTAATTAAGAAATTTAAAAGTAACTTCAATGTGTCACTATCCCAGTTTTAAGAGTAGGCTCAGCTTCCTTCCTATTCGTTTCATCCCTTAGTTAATTGAATTCAGTTGATTTTGATTTCAACCAACATATAACAGGATTAAATATTTGATGTGTAAAAATCGACATTGAGCAATTGATTGCTACTGCTGCTGCTTAAGCTTCGTAATTATGACATAATGACATCTATTTGGCTTACATGTGTATTACTATGAGAAACATGCGAATTGCAAGCTGACCATCTTTCAAGCACTGATTAAGAATATCCAGCAAAAAAAGATTACAGTAGAAATGTTGTACAGCCCAGAGGGACAGAAATTACATTGTGTCTGTGTGTGGGAGAGAGAAGAGTGAAAGCAATGAAGCCATGCTGTCTGTTACTCTAAAGTATGCGTTCACGGCCCACACACACACTGGTTTAATTAAGATAACCCAACTAATAACTGCAAAGAAAATTGCTTGAATTTTTAATCCAATGCAAATAAACAATTACGTTGGGGTGGACTATAGTGTATCTTATTGGTCATTACACTAAACGTCAATGTCTCGATATAAAATTAGTTTATATTAATTGACAAATTGTTGGAAATGCAAAATATTCTCTAATTCGTAAACATGTTATTTTAACCTAATTAATCGATGGTTTGTAAAAATTTTCACACAATGCAAGGTATTTAAATTAAGTCTATAATGATCGATTTACTGTGACGCGGAGAAAAGGGCTAACGTAAGATTAATTATTGGAAATGAACGAGAAAACAAACATAACATTTGTTTGTTGGACAAGCGCGAGTTATAAGCCACATGAGATATAATTATACCATGTACGCCAGTGAGTGAATGAGTGGACGTTGACGCATTTCAACTTCGACTTTTACTAAAAACACGAAGCAGGCCATTAAAAGTTTTCTTTGCATTATACATGGGCATATACAAATGGCAATCGTATTTCATCTCCAGTGGATTTTTTTTGTCTTCGCCTTGCATTTCTGCTATATGTAATTCCATTGGAATCGGAATTCTTTTCTTCATTTAAATAATAACTACTTAATTCTACGGCTCTGACTTCTGGTTTCTGACAGGAGAAAATCTCTACTATCCAATTTATATGGCTAATGTACAATACTGTCCATAGTTTTAACTCAGGTCTTTGCATGTGTACCATGTACTTGGGGGGTTATCAATGTAATACGAGTCTCATTCTGTGCCCCAACATATAATCATAATATTGCATTTTAAGTAGTTAGGGGTAATTCATAAATGATGTTCCCTAAATTACCTCTATTTTAGAACTGCCCATATCATCGCTTTAGCATTGCGTAAACGGCTACTTTTAACATTCCATATTGCCATGTCATCAATATTTGAGTGTAGACCCAATGACACTACCGATTACATCATTTATGGACGACCTCGTACGTATGCTCGCGCTTAGCAATATCATGTCTCACTCAACAGGTTATGGTTTACAGTCATTTCCCATCGATCCTAATATAAGGCAAGTTGCATCATAAAATTAGGTACTCAATTTTTCTGATGGCAAATAACAGACGACGACACACATGTGGATTAGTGTAGTTTTATTTTATAATTTCATTTAAAATACTTAACTACATACTTAATAGCAACTCCTTTCATAAATCGTGGTCCTAATTTAGTCTTTTGCTATCATTGCAATTAAGTCATACGCACAAAATAGTTTGTACAGCTGTCAATTATAGTCCTAAAATTAGGCTGTTGTAATTACGAAAATTGGCTAAGCCTACCATCTGGCTAATAGGTAATAATTACGTACAAGCCGCTTGAGTCACTAATTTGCTTTAGCTCGTAATTGCCTCTATGTCCTTATTTATTAGGAAATTGACTAATTGTATGTAAACTATATGTAGTCATGCAATTATAAATGCTACAACTTACAAACAATGCAAATATTATATGTATAGGTAAACTACGTATGTAGGTACTGCGTTCTTGTTTCGTCAATGCAATTATGTAGGGAAAAATTTTATCACAGAAGACACATTTTTCTCTAGATTTTGCCTGTGGAAAAATAAATGAGTTCATTATACGGCATTTTTAGAAAAAAAATAAAGTTCTTGCTTTTAAATCAACGTCTCACCTACATGTTACATTTTCTAAAAATGTGTATAATCGAATATTAAAAATGATTTTGTAAACATTTACATTAAATTATTACATTAAATATGCATGATAACGATTTGACTTTTGTGAGTGAGGAGAATGAAGCCGAACTGAACGACTGGACTCAACGTGTGTGCATCAGAGGCTGTCTCAGTCTCCGCATACTTCTTACTTCACTTCAACTACTTTACGTATCGTAGCCGCGAGACCACTGCTTTTGTGCATGGCTTATCAGTTACTGGGATAAGAGAACTTGAGCCATAATTTCAACCAATGATTTTGCAGATCTGCAAACTAAAATCAACTCCTATGAAAGTTTCAAAAACCAAAAAAAAGACCTCAAATGTAATAACATTATTTTTTTAAACTTTGTATTTAACTTTTAAAATATTGCTCGAAATTTTCAAAAAAAATTTCTGAAAAGTGTGAAGTTTGAATTATAAGGATCACAAAGAAATACTAAATTTAATTTTGTTTCCAAATTTTCAAATTTTCAGCTTTCGTAATTTTAAAAAATCAAATTTCAAAATTTCAAAATTTTAAAATTTTAAACATTCAAAATTTTAGAATTTTCAAATTTTCAAAATTCAAAATTTCAAAATTTTCAAATATCACAATTTTAAAACTCTAAATTTTCAAAATTTCAAAGTACCTACCAATTTTTCAAAATTCTGAAAATCGTGTAGGGAAAACAAAATAATTGAAAAACAAAACACTATTTTAGAATTCAGTTTCATATGCAGGATAAACATTAATTAAGTATAAGCTACATGCAAAACTACATGCTGACTGGTTATGCTCCAGGGTCTTAAACATATACCTCTCAAATAGAAGTTGGGTAAATGTTGCTTTAATGCGATTTGGTAGCTTCATCAGAATCGACGAAAGGAACAAGAAACAAAAACACATTACATACAGAATATATAAAATTTGTGGTTGGTAGCTTCCTCGTGATTGTACATAGAAAGAAATGTTCTGGTTTCTCGTAGATTAACAACAGTCTTTTCCCCACTCAGCTTAATAGCGACAGCCGTAACTTTTTCATTACTTTAAAATCTCATTATGCATTCTTCGCACTACAGATACACGCATCATCCCTTCAACTTATGTCTCATGCCTTCAGCATCAATATCAATGTCCAATACACTTTGCATTAAAATTTAATATACTCGCGTTTTATATATAGATTTGAGTTTATTTTATAAATATTTTCGTATAAGTATATGCGTATACTTCAATTGTATTGGAAGAAGTCTTTAGGAAAGAAAGTTACGCCCAATAGGCAGGAACAATAATCTTGATTGGGGCCATATGTGTACGTACCTTCCCAAACATAGATATATAACTATATCCTTGCATCTAATGCCCATGTACACTCATAACTATGTATCCTACACTCAAGCACCACACACAACCCCGCGAAAACACTTGGAACCACCAAACAATTGAATCATTCTTGTAAAACACACGCCCCCCTCAACAATTCTAATTATTGCGACTGCGAATCTACAAAAATTTTAAAAGAAAATTGTTACCCACAATTTTGATCAAGTTCATTTCAGTGGCAAGTTTACCAACTGAACAAATCAAGGTACCTACCTACAAATCTCTAGTGTGTGCTGTAATCTGTGTTAGTGTGCACCTTAAGTGATTTTAAAAAATTAGAAAAGCGCCAATTTAAATATTTAAATATTGAAGATTATAAAAAATGTATCTCATGGGTAAAATGAAATTAGCACCGCTAAGCTCAGCAAATCAACTGAGTCCACTAATAATAGTGGCTAAAAAAGAAGACGGACACAATTTTGCAAAATGACGGTAAAAATAATTTGAAAATTTCTTCCTTGGATTGCTCTATGAACTTTGCCGTAGTATCTAAAAGATTATAAATTTACCTACTGTGATTTAATTGGCCTACCTACTGTTGCTTCTCGTTTATTCAACTGCCTTTGTCCAAAACACCAACTCTCCAGCTGCGTTCTCTACATGGGACGATGTGACTGAAAGACAACGATACCAAGAGATCGATACGGGGATCGGGGCAATGGGAGAAGATACTTTGAGTAAATGCTATGGCTATGGGCAGAGTATTACAAGAGGAAACGATACTTAAGCCTCCTTCCATTCTATGGACACTTTCTTAATGGGGGAATGGCACTGGGCATTATTCTCATGGTATCTCACTGGGAGAAAATGTCCTATTTTGGCCAACAAGTAAAGCAAGTGAGGAAACACAAACACATTGTAGTTTAAACTCAAGCAACGAGCTCACTTACTCACAAGGGACACTTGATTTCGTACTATTTATCAATGAAGCGGTATGCGTACGTTTTTGTTAAACAATATAATTGCGTAGTGTAACCACGCTTTATATTTGAGTGTAACTTTACAAGCCTTAAATTTTACAGGAAACAAATACTTTAATTTAGAGTTAATTTTTAGTTTTTATTTTAGAAATTCTTCAAAATTAGGGGCCATCTATATATTACATTTCAAGTTTTTGTGGAAACCCCTTCCTTCCCTCCCTAGAATTTTAAGATTTTTAACATTTCTGTAAATAGAGAGCTTACAACTCCCCCCCCCCCCCCAAATGAAGCGTAATATGTGGATGGCCCCTTTATATATTGCAAGTCAAATTCAGTTGAGAAATTCAAAAGTCGCTTCAATTGTGTAGATAGGTAGGGGAAAAAACTCGGAATAAAATTTCTTGAACTATGGTGCTTGCTGGAGTGATAGGTGTCCTTTGGTCCTATGTAATGTGGGAAACACTTGAATATAATTAAGTAATTCAAACAATTTCAAACTTTATTCATACGTATTATTTTATTCTCAGGTGATTTATTCCTTCGTCACACCAAATATCATGCCCTATTAGTAAGATTTTGTGGTTTCTTGGTTTCTGCCTCATTTTCTTTTCCTTGGCTTTGTTTTACAAGGTATGCAATTCCAATGTAATCTCTAATCAACAAAAAATTATTGAATTAAATTGTACTGAGTTCAAGTTCACAGTCACTAGGCTTTCATTTAATTTTATTGTTTTTTGAATGTACAATAAAATAATAGGTATATACATGAACAGTGAACATGAAATTTTGATTGCCTGACAAAACGGTTTGTCAATCGGTGGGTGTCTCGTTTGACTGTGTTGTAGTGTCGAGTCGACGAGGACGTCGTGGACATGGAAGTGGGTGCGGAGATATGACGATCTCAAACAAGGAGACAATGAGCAGTAATGAGCTGTCACTGCTGTCAATTGGTTTGTCAACTATCCCAGTTTTAAAAGTAGGCTCAGCTTCCTTGCTATTTGTTTCATCTCTTACATAATTAATTTTGGTTGATTTTTTTTTTAACTAACATAACAGGATTAAATATTTGTTGTGTAAAAATCAACAATGAGCAATTGATTTCTACTGCTACTGCTTAAGCTTCGTAATTATGACATAATGACGTTCATTCTGCATACACATGTATTACTCTGAGAAACGAGCGAATTGCGAGCTGACCGTCTATTAAGCCCAGATTGAGAAATTCCATGAAAAAAATAGATTACAGTGGAAATGTTGTACAGCCCGAAGGGACAGAATTTACACCGTGTGTATGAGTGGGAAAGTGAAAACAATTAATCTTAACTGATTTTAATGAAATGAAAGTATTTCTATGCTTTACACTGTGTACGTAAAAGTTGATTCAGGATTTTTAAAAGTCTAAAAATTGTAAAAATAAATCTGATAATTAAAAAAATTTAATGAGGAAATATAAAAAATAGATCTATTTCTCTGTAACCCGCCACGTTATTTCGGTCTGATTTTAATAAAATTTTGAACGGTTAACGAAAATTTGTTTGCAGTATGCAGGTCTCTAATAGTGTTCAGGGTTTTATTAGTTGGCGGGTTGAGCCTTATTACTTGACGAGTTTTTAATACTGCATACCCTTTAGCTAATTAAAATGAATTGGGAAATGTTAAATTCTTTAAAATCATGCGGTGACAATTTTTGATTCGCTCCATGCAATATATTATTTTCTTCAATTTGTATACAATTTTCAAGAACAATAAAACTTTAAATTGTATAATGTCAAAAGTCAGGGTCCTAATTTGGTCTTTAGGTATCGATCATAGCAATAATTATGTCCTGGACGAAACTGTTTTTACGACTAACAATTATATTCCTAAACGTGGGCTGTTGTAATTACAAAAATCGGCTCAAGCTCAACCCACCATCTGGGTAGTTGGTAATAATTGCTACCTACGAGCAGTTCGAGCCGCTAATATGCTTTAGCAAAATAGCTTGTAATTGCCTCTTTGTCCTTATGTAATAGAACGTTGACTAATTGTTTGTAAACTATATGTAGTCATTCATGACATAATACAAACAATTCAAATATACTTGTGCACTGCGTTCATGTTTTTCAATGCAATAATGTTGAGGAAGATTTTATCTGAGACATTTTTTTACATGAATTTTGCCTCTGGAAAAATACTTGAGTTCATTATACGGCGTTTCTAGAAATTTCTTTTATAGGGGTGGTCCATTAATTATGTCATCCAAATTAACGCTCTTGTATAGTTCCTACCTACCCCTATGTTACCACTTTACCATGACGTAGACGGCTATGTTTGATGTTTACCATGTCACATTCGACTAGATCCACTGACATTAACAATGACATCACTTATAGACGACCCCTTAGACGTTGATTAAACACAACAGAAAAGCTATAGCAATTGTTATTGCCTTAAGGTTCTTGCTATTAACTTGGGAATTTGTTAGATTTTCTAATGAAATCAACTTCTCACCTGCATGCTATACTTTTTTTAAATCTTGATTTATTGGCAGGTAGAGATTTTTGGCGTCAGAACAAAAACAAAGAATATATAAAATTTAAGTAATTTTATTTTATTTTTAAAAAACATTTCCAATCCCAATGAAATTACCAGCCACAAGAACCACATCAGATGCAGAAAATGCGAAAAAAAAATCCACTGGAGGTGAATTACGATTGTCGTTTGTATTTTTCTCGTTTCGCGTGGGCAGCATGTAATGTATGAAAGGTACTTATCCCTTTTGTAACGTGTAGAAAAAAGGAAGTGCGCTATGAAACTGTTCTAAAGTCTAAAGTGTAAAAGATGTTATAGCTGTAAGGGAGATGCAGTGATGTGATGAGGAAGAAGATCCTCGCCAGAATGTTATTGTTCCATTGGAGGGAACGAAAGGAATTTATGGGAGGAATCCCTTTAATCGGCTTCTTCATGTTAAGTAAAAGTCGAAGTTGAAATGCTTCGTCGTCGTCGTCCACTCACTTCCTTACTTGCTTGTTTGCTACATTCTACGGTTCGGTGGTTGTAGTCACGGTGCGAGAGTAGGAGCGTATTTAAGAATCATATTTCATATTGTTCAGCTGTAGAGTAGAGAGGTGCGTACGCTACCGGGCCTCGAGTATAAGATTAAAAATGCATGATAACGATTTGACTTGTGTGAGTGAGGAGAATGAAGTCGAAGTGAACGACTGGACTCAACTACGTGTGCACTGGAGGCTGTCTCCGCATACTCATTACTTTACTCCAAATACTGTGTCGTAGCCGCAAGACCACGACTTTAGTGCATAGCGTAATTATCACTTGAAATCAGAGAACTTTTAAAAAAGAATTTTAATCAATTATTTTGCAGATCTGCAAAATCAATCGACTTTTATGAAAAAAGTTTCAAAAAACGAAAAATTGCCTTGAACTGTAATAAAATTATATACTTAAAAATATTTGTAACTAATTTTTAAAGTAGTGCGTGCTCAAAATTTTGAAAATCAATTTTTGAAAAGTGCGATGTGTTAAGTCTAAGGTGCGCAAAAAAGTATGAAATTTTTTTTTTTTAAAGTTTTAAAACATCAATTAAAAAATTCATTTAAAAATTTCAAATATGAGTTCAAAACATCGTCGTTTCAAAATTTTAAAATTTCGAAATTCTCTAATCTACAAAAAATTATATTGTGCCCCGTTCACAATCACATGGGCTTCCATTTGGTTTTTTGGTTTTATTAATTTAAATTCCTACACCTACCTAAACATTTGAATTTGGAATTTTGATTGCCTGACTAAACTGTGTTGTACTTTCTTAGGAAGCAGATCAACGAGTTGTCCAATAGTATCATATTGTATGAATGATAAGCATGCAAATTTTGTGAATTAAAAACTGTCCACAAAAATTATAAATAATAATAAATATGAAACATGGAAATTACATTTTGTTTTAGGAAACATTTTTTGTATTATTTCTTTCTCAAAAAATAAATAGCTATATTAATGTAAAAAGAATATATATTGGTGCAAACTAACTATAGAGTTTGAAAAGTCGTAAAAACTCACTGCAACTATTCAGTACGGGACAAGAGATTTACACATGTGTTCATAAGAAACCCATTTGTACGCTCATAAAAGCTTATTGTTAGTAAGAATATTGATTTAATGTACGAATAAATAGTACACTGCACCATCAGCAGTTCCAATTACCAGCAGTTTCGTAGTGATTACATTTAGAATTAGAACACCATGCTTTTAGCTGTAGTCACAGGAACCGAGGCTATCGTCACAATACTCGCAATAGCTATATGCGCTCCTGGTAAAAGTTATATGCCATGGCTATATTACACTGTACTTATTGCCATCGTTGGCTGAACGATTAGAATACAATCATAGGGCTAGGCAGGTAAATTAAATTATGCGTTTACTTTTTCTTGCGTGTTTATGACGAGAGTGCAGGCACTAAAAAAGCAAGCAGAATCATACGAAATATCAAGTCAACTCTAGACAACCGTCACGACGTAGTCTTTCCATCATTTGACCCTTGGTGGGTGTCATGTTTGACTGTGTTGTAGTGTGGACATGGACATTGTGGACAGTGTAAACGGGAGTGTGTGCAGAGATGACGGGCAAAAACACAGAGACAATGACCAGTAATGGGCTGACACTGCTTCAAACCTCGCTCAAATTAATAATTCATTTTATCAATTTTTAAAATTGTTTTTTATTTTATAAACGCCAATTAATCGTTGTGAACTTTGCTTCTCTGCTCTACCCAAATTATTATATAAGATTTTTACCAGTTAGTATTTAAGGGCACTCAATGTGCATATAAGTATGCATTTGTTGGTAACTATAGTATTAAGGATATATACTCACGTTTTACTAGCATTGGTTTGTATGTATGTACTGTTAGAATCTGGTAAGTATTCAAGAGAATATAGTGTTTAGTAGTGAAAATGTAGTCAATTCGTTATTTATTTTCCACAATATCACGTGATTAAACAATATAATTATTATTATATTTAAATAATCATGATTTAAATCATATTCAAATATGTCTTGAGAACATTTAAATAGAACATTTTGCACTTTTAAAAAATTTGAAAATAGAGCATTTTGCACTTGTAAAAAATATGAAAATAGAGAATTTTACATTTTTAAATAACCTAGAATTAGAAAATTTTGCATTTTTTCGAAAACACTGAATTATTAAATTTTGCACCTTTTTGCAAACATGGAATTAGAACATTTTGCACCTTTTTAAGAACATGTAAATAGATTTATTTGCCGTTTTCAAAAACTCTTAATTATCGCTGTACGTATGTTTTTCGTTTAGGGTTTTTATGACATATAACTCATTTTGATTCTAACTTAAATTGGATATGGGTCATCTTGGTTCTTCACATAGGATATATCATTCATAACTTTTCTTATATCGAGGGCCTACAATACACCGCGGGTTATTATGATATTTTCGAAATATAACGCACTTGGTTGAATGGAGGATATTTGGTACATATAATACAGTATGTACAACATTATTTGTTTTTCAGTTAAAATACTCTGCAACACTCCCGCTTCAATTCATTTAACTGCCTTCCTAAATCCTGACGAAGTTTGAGGAAATTCCGTATGAACCTATTATGACAGGAAAGGAGCCAGCTGCTCGTCTATTGAGCAAAAGATCGAGAAAATGCGGTAAAAATTATATTAATAAGATTGAATTTCTGTACAGCTTGAAGGGATGACATAATTTAAACAGTGTGTATTTGTACAAGAGTGAAAGCAATAAAGCAATGCGTTCTGTTTCTGTTGAGTATACGTACACACGCACACTGGCACACATTAGAATATCCGAACTAATGCCAAGAATCTTGCTCGATTTCATGATTTAGTTTACTTAAACTGTTAGCTTTGGAATATATGTACATTAAAACTTACAATATTACAACTTTTAAGTGCAGTAACGCCAATGTCTCATTACGAAATCACATCCGTTTTTTCCCAGTTTTCGCTAAATGCAAAACCTTTTCCTTTCTTCACAATATCGATGGCGAAGGACGACGGATCTTTGACATCTCGAACTCCTTCTATTTAAAGCAAATCTGACTTTCTCCATTTATCTTACACAAAATAACAAAAATTGAGGCTGTGAAACTATATAAAGATGCAAATGTTGTATACTAGTAACATAGGACATTTCTCAAGTGTAAAATCTGAAATGAAGCAAACGATATCAGATCATGTACTACGTGGTGGGGTCATTACAACTCATATAATCATATCAGTGCAAATTGCGTTTTAGCGCCAAAAACTCAAATTGAAATTTTCAAAATTGTCCAAAATACAAAAACTCGAAAATCATAATTATGAGATTTTTTTTCAAAAAACAAACTACCTAGGTATTATATTAAAAATAGGGTAAACAGTATTTAATCTAAACTTTATTTTAACGTTTAATAGTTTAGAATTTAAAAACAAAACAAGAAACGTATGTATTTATTTTATGTATTACCACGGTTAATGTTTAAAGAAATATGTGTCATTTCCTCAACTTAATTTTTATTAAATTAACAGTAGAGAATTAGACTTATAAGGAAGTAGGATTGCATGTCAGACTAGAAATTTATTCTCATTTATTTCTGCCCTGTAAGTACAATTCATTGCTATTAGTTATTTGTTTTATCACCAAATAGTTTTGTTTCTACGTGGATATCTTTCTACGTCTATTAGGCAAAAATAAAGTGGTTTTTGCCTCGTTGAATGTACTAGTGATTCACATAAACAGCTAATAAACTCGCCTTATTCAGATTTAAAGCATCCAAAATTAAATTTAAAAAAAAATAGAGTCATATACGCTATTATAACCTCTGATTTAAAATTTGCAAAGATGTGTGATATCTGCTGGTAATATTGTATAGCTCAATGAAAACGTGGAGAATTAGTGGAAAATTGTTCAAAATGCCTTTAGTATTAGATTAAAATTGTATGATAACGATTTGACTTTTGGAAGTGAGGAGAATCAAGTCGAAGTGAACGACTGGACTCAACTACGTGTGCACCAGAGGCTGTCTCCGCATACTTGTCTTCCTTTACTTAAAATACTGTGTCGTAGCCGCGAAACCACGACTTCTGTGCATAACTTATCAGCTGGGATAAAAGAACTTAGGCAAGAATTTTAATCATTTATTTTTCAGATCTACAAATTAAAATCGACTTTCATGAAATTGGTTACATAAAAATGAGAAAAAGCCTCAAACTTTAATATAATAATGTTTTAACATTTTTGTAACGAATTTGTAAAATAGTGCTCGAAATTTTGAAAAACAAGTTTTTGAAAAATGTTAAGTTTTAAAGTTTTGAAGAGTACAAAAAACAAGCAATTTTTTTTTTTCAAAATTTCGAAATATTTAAAAAAAAAAGTCAAAATTTTAAAATACCAATTTTTCAAAAATTTTAAACTCGTATAGTGTAAATAAAATAATTGAAAAAATAAATTCATTTATATTGCAATTGTATATGGTAAATAAAAATCATTAAATGTAAAAGTTACAGTCAAATCCGCTTATAAGGGACGCCGCCAGATCTGCGAAATTGGTCCCATATACATAGCC
>JAQFZE010003361.1:0-12735 GCA_034695245.1 Dicyrtomina saundersi | reverse complement strand
CATAACTATGAACCAATTACAGAGACTTGCCACTTATCGCCAACTTAAGGGGTGGAGCATATTTTACAGAAAATTTTTAAAATCAACTCAGTTTACACCACTGGTGATAAGGTGGGTGGGTGCGTTCAAGAATTTAGTGAATTTGGCTGGCGCCATTTGTGTACGCCCCCATCACCTGTTTTTGTTCCCATTAACTTCAGTGCGTTTTGACATGGGTCCATACAACTGTTAATTGAGGTTGGTAATGGTCTGAAAAAGAGCTTAAAATACTTTTGTTTGACACACTCGTCGTAGCCAATTTCCAGAAAAGAAGCAATTGGGGCAAGACGAGCTTCGCGAAAAAATACATGCATTAGCATAATAAGCAACTACTTCACGGATTTATGCGTGCATGCTTAAGACCAGCAACATGTTATTGTTGTAAAATAATACTGCTAAGTTCAACTTACATTTGCTTACCACATTAGCTAATGAAACAATCAAGATTAACAGAAAACAAAATCATTATTTTACTTGAGTTTTGCATGCTAGTTAATGGAAATTAGGGGCTACCGAGTAACTTAATTTGATCGAAGCACCAGTCAGTTTTAATTTCCATTTTTATTTACAAAATACGGACGCCACATTATCTTAATCTATAAACTATGACAATATTTAGTCTGCACTCATACTAGGGGAGTGCAAGTGCGCGGCACATGCCTGGCTACGATTAAGATAAATGGTAAAGTTTAGAGTTTATTATTAAACTAATTACGCTTAGGCTTAACTGATGTTTACTTTAAAATAATGCCATGTGTTTAGTCTATCAACTGTAGGGAAGCCACGAGTTTAGTTCAATAGTCAGTGCAGTGGTTGAGTCGTCTTTAGTGGTCCATATATCGCTTATTTAATCCTAATCTGTAACAGTAAATTGTACCGAGTGTGTATAGGCCTAGGCCTCAAACGCTATACTCAATACATACATGCATACATACACACATATTTAATCCTAATCACAATCTAAAAATTGGTAATCTAAGTTGAATATTCTGGGTAGTACTAGTTAGTCATCAATCCTTATTATAAACGTGGTTGCAGTTGCACTGAATTTTTAGAATTTTTGCTGAATCGCAGCTGTTTACAATAATTTGTAATATTTATTATTATTAAGGTTTTGTCGACAAAAAACGTTTTGAGTCCGGCCAAATCTGGGGAATTAATTGTGAACAATGCAAACGATGTGGCGGTGATCCATGATGGCGTTGAAAAAGCAGCAGCTGAGGTATTTTTTACAACTAACTTTATTGTTGACATCTGTGCAACAAACTTGCTATTACCATTGCATTGTTGCATACTGTTTCGAAATCCTCTTAAATCTTTGAAATCGCTCTATTACTCATTATGACAATAACAAGTAGGGTGAGAGTGCCTAATTGTGGCCGGGTTCATAAAAGTTAAACTTTAAAAAATCATAACTTGTGAACCAGAGGTTGCAGAGCAAAACCTTATGAACAGAATTGTTGGCTGAATCTCACGTAGTAAGAGTAAAAATAATCGTGAATGCAAATTATAGTACTTTTAAGATACAATAAGATATATTCAGAAAGTCAGGATTTTTGAAAAATCGCTAAAGTGCCCTAATTGTGGCCAGGTGAGTCCTAATTGTGGCCACTCTTGAATTTAAATAATACCTAATTATTTTATTAAAAACAAATTTTAATTACTGTTAAAAATTTCATTGTAAATTACAACATGTTTGTTTGTTACTGTGTCTTTTGGCAAGTACTATTGTAGTACCAGTGTAAATAAATGCATTAACTTTCTTTGTAACTTAATCAATCGCATAGTACATCATAATGACGAATAAATTGGGTAATAGTAGATAACACAGTTTTTGAGCAACTGCTAATTCTGAAATAGGTAGTTTTCGCTTAAATCGTGCGTAATAGTTCTGTTATACAAATTTTGCTTTGAGGCTTTTGCCATAAAAATTTTGTTATAATAAATGATGTATACGCTGTTATGTCCAATGTTTTATGTCCCGATCAGTACTATTGTTTCATAAACGATTGTGCATAAACATTTTGTGTTCAGATTATGCGTAAATTGTACATACATCAAATACACAGTAGGAGCTTTCTTGCACATAGTTATGTAGAGGATTTCCAACTGGGAATTCCTACTTTGCAAGCGGTTTAGGCGTTTAAAAGCCTTGAGTATTGCACGTTTACTGTAGAGCTTACTCCATGCTTAAAACCTACCCCTCCCGCTCATACATTGTGACGTCATTTGTGGACCATTTCGCTTACTGTCCTACCCCTCCCGCTCAAACATAGTGACGTCATTTGTAGCATATTCCGCTTACTTTCCTTCCCCTCCCCCACTCTTTCAATTCAAACTGGTTTGTTAAAGCTGGTAACAATACAGTAAGATTCACCTTTTCGCGTACTTTCGTGGCAAGCTACGTTGAAGAAACGATGTTTCACCAGCCGTTTCTGTAAATACTTATATGCGCTTGTGCTTAAATTTACTGGTTTTTCTTTGTATCCTTTTGATGCGTTTTGACATGGGTCCATTTAACCGTTAACTGGAAACAACTCGTTAGTGCGATCAACCCCAAAAACAAAAGGGCACTTTACCCTTGCGTTTGTAGTCGTTTGCAAGTTGTTTCACGAAATTCGCTTAAAAAATGTGACCTGTAGCGCATAAAGAACAGACGGACAGACAGACACACAGACATTAACGGACAATCCTAAGAAACGAGTGATATTTCTTGTGACTTCATTTACGGACGATCCCAATAGGCGAGTAATATTTTTTAAAACGTCATTTACGAGCGATCCCAATAAACGAGTTATATTTTTTTTGACGTTATTTACGGACCATCCCAAGAAACGAGTAAACTTTTTTGTGACGTCATTTACGGAAGATCCCAAGAATCGAGTAATATTTTTTGTGACGTCATTTGCAAATGATCGCAATAAACGAGTTATATTTTTTGTGACGTCATTTACAGACGATCCTAAGAAACGAGTAATATTTTTTGTGACGTCATTTATAGACGATCCGAATATGCTAGTGATATTTTTTGTGACGTCATTTGTGGACCACTCCACTCAACCCCCCTCCCCCCCTGACTTAAACTGGCTTTTTAAAGCTAGTAAGAATGCAGCAAGATTCACTTGTTTTTTTACTTTAGTGGCGGGCTAATTTGAAGAATTGAAGCTTCACTAGCTGTCTCTGTCCTCTGTAAATACCTATACACGCTAATGCTAAAATTTACTAGTTTTTCCTTGTATACTTTTAAATGCGTTTTTACAGGGGTCCATTTAACCATTAATTGTAAAAAACTGGTGAGCCCGATCCACTTTAAAAACAATAGGGCACATTTTCTTCGCTTTTAGGACCATTTAAAATTAGTTTGACAAGCATTACTTTTAAACTGTGACCTGTTGAGCATAAAGAACAGTCAGACGGACAGACACACAGACACACAGACAGACATGACCACTACAATAGATGCAGCTAAAGCTCATCATCTAAAAAGCAGCTACTTCATTTCTCGCATCATCCCTAAACTCTAGTTTGTCATCACTCACATACAGTATACACCAAGCATCCCTTAAACAGAGAGGCTAAGGCTTGGCATTCATTCTGTCCCGACGTATCTTTAATTTATTAAATTTCACCTTACCAACAAGTTATTTTTTGTGTAAATTTATTAACGTTTGATCTTAATCAGAATTAAAATTGTTTTTGACGTCACTGACTGACAATACTATTAAACAAGAAATATTTGTGTGACATCACTAACAGTTAATTAATATAAACGAGTTATATTTTTTGTAATGTCATTTACAGTCGATCGTTATGAACGAGTGATACTATTGTACTATAATTTACATTTAATACTGATAAATAATTAATTTTATTTTTAGGCATTCACGAACTAATTAAGTAGAAGACTAATTTTTGTGTAACATTATCTACAGATGTTTCTTATAAACAAGTAATATTTTTTGTGACGCATTTTCAGAAAATCTCAAAAAACTAGATATTTTTTGTGACTTTCCTTATGTGCGATCTTGATATACGATTGAAATTGTTTATGACGTCAGACACAAAAGATAATAATATTTAAGTGATTTTTTTGTAACATCGCTAACAGATAATACTGATAAACAATGAATTTTTAAGTGACGTTATTTACAGACGATCATAAGGAACGAGTGATATTTCTGTGACCTAATTCACAGATGATCCAAAAAAACGAAACAAATGTGTGACGTGATTGACAAATAATACTAGTAAAAGAGTAATATAATTCGTGACGCCGTTTACAAACAATCTAAAAAGACAAGTGTGTTTTTTGTTTTATCACTTAGGGATGTTTTCTATAAACAGGTTATATTTTTAATGACGTAATCAATCAAAGATATAAAAAAACAAGTGAAATTTTTTTTACTTTATTTACGTACGACCCTAGAAAACGATTAAGGTTGTTTTTGACGTCATTAACTACAAATCCTAATAAACAAGTAATATTTTTTGACATAACTCACAGATGATCCCTAAAAACAGGTTTACATTTTGTGACGTAATTTACAGACAAATTAACAAAACAAGTGATATTTGAATGACTTTATGTACAAATTATTCTCAAGAAAAAGCTAAATTTTATGTGACGTCATTAATAGTTTTACTTAGATCTCCTGTCTTACAAAAACAGTATATTTTTTTGATTTCATGAACGCATGATTTTTATTTAAGGGTTATTTTTTTTGACGTTATTTACAGACGCTCATAATTATCAAAAAACGTTTTGTGTAACGTCATTAACAGACAATCCTGATTGACGATTTAATTTTTTTAATTAAATAATTTTTGTGATTAAGTCTTATGTCGAATACCTTCCTATGTAGTTTAACTTATTAAAATCTCAAACCCTGGTCTTTGACTTGTATTTAACTGTTTATAAAATTATAACACCAAGTTAGTTGTAATAATGCTATTGAGTTATTTACACTCTTATCATTCAGGCTGACACTATTAATCAAAAAAAAAACATTGTTTATTTTTTTTTACTTCGTAACACTTAAAAAGTCCTAAATGAAATCAATTAAATTTTAAACTCAGCAATAAGTAACTATAGTTGTTGAGTCTACTAAATTAATATTTAAAATACATTGATAAGAACCAAATATGTTTGCTTGTTAAAATTTTTGTTTATATTCATGGATTTTCATGTTCATTGTGACATATAATAATACAGCATGTAAAGTTGCCCAATCCTAAATTGTGTTTTTATTTCTACTTTATTTGCTTCTGGCTATGCAGCTTGTGCTTAGCATAAATGCTATTGCTAGCAAATATTTTATTACGTTCTTACAATTCAAAAGAAACTGTTCTGAATACAGACTTAGAATCAGTATTCTTATGCCTTGTTGAAATATTGGAAGTACGAAGTATTGTATAATTGTTCCCAATACTGTTGTTACACTTAATACGTATCAATTCTATAAAATATTATATATTTTGTATGCGTGAGCTTGTAATTACTGCTAATATGTTAAATTTTTATTGTGTATAATAAATAATTGCTCTAATAGTTAAAGCACAAAAGCTTTATTGTTTATTGCTTTATCAAAAAAAAACGTTTAGTGATAGTGAAATGTAAATGCATTTTTTAAATACTTGTATGTGTGCAGAGCATAGTTCCTATAACAATACATAAAGAATAGAATGCAACTAATTGTAATTAATTCTATTGTTTCTAATATTGTAAGTAAAGAAGCGAAAACTGACTTTTAACACAAAGAAACGTCAACGCATGAAACAACAAATATTAAACAACAAGCGATCTCAGAAAAACAGGAATTAGACAGCCAATACAAATGCGGCAGGCTAGACTATCTGAAATTCCTTATCTCGGGTGTGACATCAACCAGAAATAGTATCCATAAGAAGTATGTTAGACATTACTACAGAAATTCAGGCGCAATTCAGAAAGCTGTATGACCACAAAAAGAGCAAGCTTTTGTAAAATTCGTTTATATGTAAAAATGTGTCAGACTGTAAAGAACAGGTAAGATAGTTATTCGTTAAAATCAAAAGCAGACGATTCCTAATGAAGAGAGTTAAAAGGATACTAGCAAGAGACTGATAACTGTACTTATTGGTTTTAATAAGGGATTCATATAAATAGCGAGCATGCATAAGCTGGCGAGCATCAACGTTTTGAGAAAAATTAAAAAAGTGACTAAAAAACAAATCTTTGAAAACACAAAACACAAGTTGATGTTTTTATTATTTTAAATGCAACTTACTCAATTGTATCATTAAATGAGTTCAGCTTCTTTTATCTATCAAAAACGTGATAGAAAAAATAAAAAAGAAGTTGTAAGGTTATTTTGCAGTGGCTAGATTGAAAATAATAATAGTTTTAAATCTGCAATATGTGCTCTGGGGACGTGTCTTTGTTACACAGCAATTTACTTAAAAACTTACATGCCCTAATTGATAAATATTGGTCTTAAGAATTTACAAATTAAATTTGAAAAGTCGCGGCTTTGCAGATTAGTGGTCTTACTACTTAACTGCTTTGTTGTGAGAGTCTGCTCAAAGTTTAGATCGTGGTGTAAGTAAACATAAGACTTCACTACTTTCAGAGTAAAATGGTTTAAAGTAGGGAGTTGTGTAAGAAGTCAGGTATGTACATGTTATTTTTTGTCGTGTTCATGGCACAGTACAAAATAGATGTACATCTGAAGCTGTAAATAGTCGGCAGATATCACATGTGGTGCAGCAATAACATCGTTCCACCTCTAATACTGTTAAGCTGGATCATCAACAGTTGGCCTATCTTGTTCGACTCTAATATATAGTTTAACTTAGAAACAGATGTGTGTTCAGTGGCGAATGACTTCTTATCATTAGGCCAAAATCTCGAGCCCAACTTTTAAGCGTACGAGGTGCTTTTAGAAAACCCATGGCTCAGTAGTCAGATATGACGTGCCTAATATTTCTCGCAGTAAACTTCTTTGGCACAGGCGAGAGAAACACGCTGTTGCGTTGTTTTTCTAGGATATTCGTACGCTCAGTATATCGCTGTGAAAAAAAACTAGATGGTGCGGTGAGAGTGAAGATTGCTAAGATGCGTTAGTCCTACAGTAAAGATGCGCAGTCAGAAGTGCACTAGCGAGAGGCGTAGCCATTGGGATTTAATGTCTAGGATTTTCTTGTATTGAAATTTTTGGCAGCTATGCATATAACAACTCTTGTATAGTATTTTTATTTCTCACATCGTTTCTGTGCTTGGAACTGTCAACGGTCTGGGGTTGCTACAAATATATAAGGAAGCTAGTTTTCCTACATATATGAAGAAAACTAGTAAAACTATGACTAAGCGTAATAGTTACTAAGATAGTATAGCTTTTAGGTCTTACTACTTACTACTAGTTTGCAAAACTATGTGTGGCTGTAAGGTCCAAAACAAATATCGTAGCCACAATTTCGTAAAATATTTTGATTCTAGAACCCTTATTCTTGCTAACGAGAATTTTGGTGTAAGTAAACTGCAATAAGGCAATCCTACTATACTTCTGTTAACCAGTAAATTTTACTAAGTTAAATGCAAACTACCTCAAAATTTAATAGTTGCACAAGTAAGTAATGACTTCTAGTCAAAGCTGGCAGTCTCAGTATTTTAAAATCTCTTGATTAGCTTTCTCTGCAAGACTAAAATGAAGTAAACATGTGGTATTGCAGAATAAATTAATTGCTGTAGGAAGCACCTCAAAGTCACGACTATTTCTATAGATCCTACAACTATATTGTTCTTAGTCTTAACTAAGTAAATACATCTTTAATAATGTTTTTGTAATTGTATGTATGTATGTATTGATTTATTGCATATTCAGGCCTAGGCCCACACACAAATCATAATAATAATTTTACAATATATGTTGTATTTACATTAATATTTTACCATCTTTGCCTATAGAGCTTAATTTCTTAACTATTTTTTTGTAATTATGTGCATCTAAACAATATTATTAGTGCTAATATATCCAAGTGAGTAAAAACGCACTAATGTACAAACAAATAATAGTGCAGATATACAATGTCATTATATACCCATTTATATTCTGATATTTAGTTAAATTCTATCACAACAACGAATAAAGAGGTTTTAGTTTCAATCTGGACATCTGTTGTCAGTCAATCAAATTCAAAAACTACAAAGTATATAAAAACATACAAAAACAATATAAAAAATAAACATTTCAAAATATTAAATTTACAAATTGTAGAAATTGTAATTCTTATAGGAGCACCTAAAAAAAGAATCTCAAACAAATATTTAAAGATGAATTTAAAAAAAACACAACAAGAAGCTGAAGAAGCATTTACTAATGACAATTTAAACGACGTTATTTATCAACCACAACATACTTTAGCCCAGTTAGACCAACACGATTTTGATGACTGGATAGAAGCAACACAAAATATAATAGGTGGCGAAAGACTTGACGACAATGATGATACGCACAATTTTGTTGCCGAGACAGAATTGCAATATTTAAATAATGACGGTTCTTTGCCTGAATTAAATGTCAATAATGTCGAAGATGTTTTTAGTCAAATAGAAAGTCAGAGTGGGAATCAAGTAACAATTTACATACAGCAAAAACCAAATTTCTATAAAACTACACCTTCTGCTGATTAAATTTTTGCGCATTATTGATGTTTAATGCGTTATATTTATGTTTTAAAGTTTTTAACATATAATTTTTGAATATTCCTAAAAGTCATTTAAACAAATGATAAGTCTGCAATTTTTAAATCGATAATGACCACAAAAATTACAAAGTCTGAATTTCATGAAATCACAAGCATTAACATCTTTCCTTATTAAAGATATTGTAACATCAGTTTTGAAGAAATCTGTACAGATTTGCAAACACTATTTATATTTGACTGTTCCGAATACCTAATTCGTTAAATTAATTATCTATTTTATACAGTTTTAAAAAACTACTTTTATAAGCTAACCAATTTTTGATCCGTATATGTACTGAGTCTTGTAGGCTACTCTTGATGGAGGTCAGTGTTAAGTTTGTTCTTTTGAATAAAGTTTATCTTTCTTCTACTGGATTTGGAACTATATCTTAATATATTATTGTTATTCCTGAAACATTTTGTGGAAAAATTATTTATCAGTCACACTTAAATGGTAATGTACATTAGTTTAGAATACATGTATACAATAATAATACTATTGATGCAACACATCAGGTTACATTCGTTGCAACTGTTACGGTTACTCCAAAAGTTAAATGTTGCAACATTTTTCTCAAACTCTTATTATTTTGACATCATTTGCGCGTAACCCCTAACCCGTTGATCTAACATAATGCGATCAAATCTGGGTAGGGGTATCGAAAAGTAGTATTTACATGACATAATCTGTGCGTTACAATTAACATGTTTACCTATTGCCAATGTGATAACAGCTAGGTGGGGGTGTCAAAAATAAGTATTAACGTGACATCATTTTTGCGTAACCCTTAGCCCAGTTACCTAAAGTAATACGATAAAATCTGGGTGGGGGTGTCGAAAAAGAGTATTCACGTGGCATCATTTGGGTGTAACCCCTAATCCGTTTACCTAAAGTAATACGATTAAATTTGTGTTAGAGTGTCGAAAATTAGTATTAAAATGACATCATTTGTGCGTAACCCCTAACCGGTTCACCAAAAGTAATGCAATGAAATCTGGGTGGGGCTGTCGAGAAAAAGTATTCACTTCGCATCATTTGTGCGTAACCCTTTACCTGTTTAGCTATTGCCAATGCGATAACAGCTAGGTGGGGGTGTCCAAAAGGATATATTGAAAAAAAAAATTAAAGTTGAAGGTACATTGAACTATGATATTTGAAGGACGTCCTTATGGATGATCCCTGAATATCTTCTTTGAATATCTATAACCTAAATAGGTATGTATACTCGTGGCATGCAGTTCAAATAGGTTGGAAAATATTTTAAAGTTAGAAATAGGGGTATTTAAAACTATGATATTTGAAAGACGCCATGAGGGACGAACCCTGATTATCTATAACGTAATCACTGCGTGTCTGACGTAGCAGACCACACACCATTGAAAATTGTAGCTGAGGTAGGTTGGGTCTGTACTATACGATATACTTGTACTTGACGCGCAAAACTTTAAAATTCCGTATGTGCATGAACATTCTCCTTGGTGTACACTATCATATGGTTTTTGAAAAGCTCACTTTTCTGATTTTTGACATAGGTCCGTTTAGCTTTTAATTGTGAAGTAATAGTTAGTCGGAGCAAATTGAAAAAACAATACAGACCTGCCTGCTCGCATTTGTGATGGGTTGAAACTTGTTTATGAAAAAAGCATTAATACTGTGACCTGTAGTGTACGGCCAACAGACAGACAAACGGACAGACAGACCTACAGACGGACATGACCATTACAATAAATGCTTACGCTTAGCATCTAAAAACTATTTTAATAGATGCTTATGAGCTAAAGCTCAGCATCTAAAAATGCGTTTTACTGGCAACTTCTATTGTCGACACTGATCTTCACGAACATACAGTAAAAATAAACGATCAGTGTATGCATTATTGTAACATTCTGCGTTCAAAGTATGTGTTTACCTCATTTTTTGAGCAAATGCTAGGCGAATCTTTAAAATCGTGATGTTAAGATGACGTCATTTATAATAGATCCTAGCATGAATACTTGCAGCATTCCATAATAAAAGTACCTGCTTACCTAATTTTTGATTTTATGACAGGCAGGATACATAAAATAGTATAAAACAGAGAAATTTATGAACGATCTTCAAATGTACACTAGTAAAATCCTATGTAAAGGACGTACGTCTAATTAAATTCTAAACTTATCGTTAGTACAGTGGGAATCTCTAAAATGGTAAAATTTGAAAAACACCATTTATGGACAATATCCGTACGTATGCTTGAAGAATCCAATGTTGAAGATATATGTTAATCTAATTTTGAAACTAGTGGCATTGGAACCTCTAAACAAGAAAAATTTGTATGGCGCCATTTAAAGACAATCCCTGCTTGCCTAATTGTAAAATCCTGTGTTTAGGATATATGTCAACCTTGTATCTTAACTAATGACCGTGGGGATTTCTAAAATAGTAAAATTTGTAA
The DNA here is from genome assembly GCA_034695245.1 of Dicyrtomina saundersi. Taxonomy (NCBI): domain Eukaryota; kingdom Metazoa; phylum Arthropoda; class Collembola; order Symphypleona; family Dicyrtomidae; genus Dicyrtomina; species Dicyrtomina saundersi. Next base: position 1,540 of record JAQFZE010003361.1, on the reverse strand, counting down.
AACGCCCTTTATGGAAGATCCCTACATACATGCATTCTAGTAAAATCCTACGTTAAGGATAAACGTCAATCTGATTTCTAATTTAATGACATTGGGGATTCCTTAAATGGCAAAATTTTTATGACGTAATTTATGAACAATCCCTGCATGCATACTAGTGAAATCCTATTTTAGAAATATATGTCAATCTAATGTCTAAACTAATGAAAGCGGGGATCCCTAAAATGGTAAAATTTGTATGACGTCATTTATGGACGACCCCTGCATGCATGCTACAGCAATAAATAAACGTGAATTATTATTCATGGGACATCATTTGTGCGTAACCCCTAAGGCCCAGAACAACGTTCCCTGCGTGTCTGAAGTGAGAGACCAATTGACCACTGCCTGCAATGCACTGTAGCATAGATTGGAATACTTGTGTTTGCCCGGCAGAGTTTAAACACAATGGTATGTATTTTGTTTTCTGCATTTGTTATGAATGCGTTTACACGCATTTCAGTTACAGCATTCGTTTCTAGAAGCTCACTTTCTTGATTTTTGACATGTGTTCACTCAACTGGCAATTGTAGATAAGTGGTTTGTCCGATCACTCATAAAAACAATAGGGCACCTCGTACTCGCATTTGTGAGAATTAAAGAGTAGTTTGACAGGAATCATGTAAAAACTGTGACCTGTAGAGCAACCCCAACAGAAGGACGGACGGACAGACAGACAGACAAAATCATTTCTATAGATGCGTAGCATCTAAAAAACTAAGCCACCTCTACAAATGGAAACAAGGTCCCAAGCACACCTTTGTAGACCTGTTCACCACCTTGCTACTTAAGAATGTTAATTCCTTTTTAAAACTTTTTATTTATATTTTATACTCTATTTTTAACCTTCTTATGCAATGGCCAACGACCTTTTTAAGCGCCATCATTTACTCCAAAGAGCAAATATTTAGACTACGAAACGCCTCCAAGAAAACTAGACACACTACGAAACAAGTCATCGCGAACAAGTTCTTACGAAAAAGGATATTTCGCAAACGGAACTACGAACACTGGCAATACCAGAAATAAGGAGGTAAAATTACATTTGATTCTATAAAATGTTGCGTGTTTGAGTTATAAAAGTGGGAGTTATACATACAGAGCAAGGGATTATACGCTCATTTTCCAAAATGCCGAAATGTGTTTATTAAACATAGGGCTTTTATATTTTGAATCATTAGCACAAGGCTTGTATGGTATGGTCTCTTTGTACTTTGTACACCATACAAAATTAAACGTACCACGTATGCAATGGCGGAAAATATTCAAAGTGTCACAGGCTTGCTTAGGTACCTAGGTACATGCAATTGACTAATGTAATTTCATTTTTTGCTTAGAGTTTCAATGGCAAGCGATGATTTTCATAAGAATTTGTGTCACTAGGTTTTCAAATATATTTTGTCGAACACGTCAACGCGAACAGTTTGTATTGTATTGTATTGTATGAAGGAGTATAGGGACTTGAGGACATATCATCCATCATCCCACTCTTTTCAATTAC
>JAQFZE010003360.1:0-12738 GCA_034695245.1 Dicyrtomina saundersi | reverse complement strand
CACTAGAAAAAAAATATTTCGTTCACATGTGAGATATCGACCGGGTCTGGTTGGACGTTTTAAATTAGATCTTCTCTATAGTATGAATAGCTGCCAGACTCAATCAATAGATAATCTTAGAAATTTAATCGCCATGGCTACGCCTCTCGTCGGTGCACTACTGACTGCGTATCTCAAATGAAGAACTTACGCATCTTAGCTATTTCCACTCACACAGCGCCATCCAATTTCCTTTCGCAGCTAAATACGTAACATACAAATAGGCCTTAAAAACGGCGCAACAGCGTGTTTCTCTCTCTTCTCCTCGAACGCTACTGCAAGAGGTATTTAGAACATTATATTTGACTACTAAGCGACGACTGCCTGTTTTTACACTTTCATGCTGGGCTCTAGCTGATGATTAATATTTAGCAAAAACTGATAAAAACCCTGGATTTGCTAATAAACATGATTTATTATTTAAAAGTAATACAAATTCTACTTATAAAGGTAAAGCAAAGTATAATACTTTAATAATTTACAATGGTTCTACCATTTCCAATCTGGGCTCATAACTATTTTGACCAGCTCGCCATTATGCAAAGCCAATTTTTAAAGAAATTGCTGTTGTTACAAATAATTACACCGTCCTTTTGTGCTGCAAATTGAAGATAAAACAAAAGATCTCAGATGTCAGAAATCCTTTTGAAAAAATTTAAGGCCTGGTTTTTCTCGATAAATAGAATCAAACTTAACCTATTTTCAACCTCAACATACTTTAAGAAGATGACATTAAGTACAACTGGGTTTCTCATATTATACAAATTCTCTCCGGAACAGGATTAATTATATTTAGAAGACTTACAAGGGAACCACGCCAAGTGGTACACCCAGATTTTAAAATCACCCATCCTATAAAATCAGGCTACTTTTAAATAGTACAGAACCAAAGTAACTCGACTGCATTTTGTGGTGTTTGGCCACAAAGGCCCGCCAAAGTTTTAAAAAATTCAAATTTTAATATTTTGCGACCCTTCTACTGTTACAGTTCTTGTTCGATTTTGATGAAATTTCGTTTTTTGTGATCCTTAGGCTTTTTACTAAAAAGCAATTTCAGGATTTTGAAAAATTTGAAAATTTTCATTTTTTTGAAAAAACGGTGTTAAAAACTTGGGCCTCAAATATACTCATTTCTTGGATTTTTTTCAAACAAAGGAAAATTTTCGAATTTTTCAAAATCCTAAAATCTCTTTTCAGTAAAAAGTCTAAGGATCGCAAAAAACGAAATTTTATCAAAATCGGACAAGAACTGTAGAAGTACAAGGGTTGCAAAATATTAAAATTTGAATTTTTTAAAACTTTGGCGGGCCACTGTGACCAAACAACGCAAAATGCAGTCGAGTTACTTTGGTTCTGTACTATTTAAAAGTAGCCTGATTTTATAGAATAGGTGATTCTAAAATCTGGGTGTACCACTTGGAGTGGTTCCCTCGTTAGTCAGCGAAATCATTTCAACAAAAATTGAAAGTATTACTAAAAGAGTAAAAGATTAGTGTACATAAAGATACATGGGTCGAATATCTAAAACATGGTACAAAACCCTGTATAAGCTGACAAAATCCGACCCTTAAGTTGCAATAAACTTAAAATATGATTTACCTTTTTCATACATTATAGTGTTTTCTCAATTAAACATTGTTTTAGCAAATAGGTATGTTTGCATATTCTATGATAGTAAGATCTGTAAATTGTGGACTTGATTTTCTTGTTGTTTTTTTCATTTGTTTGTTAGATTTCCTTGCAATGATAATGATAAAGTGGTTTACTTGCGCGACTACAACCTACAGTCATTATATCGACAGAAGCTTGCAGAAATTTAGAGTTTGCAATCTTTGAAACTTTTATGCGAAATCTTAAAATGTTCTCTTAAATGTTTGAAATAAGAAGTTAATTTAATTTGTAAGACTGAATTTAATAAATGTGAGTTATGGGCAGTGCCCGCATAATGGCAATAAAAACTAATAACAAGATATGTAATACCTACACAACTTTGTAAGTTTTAAAAAAACCTATTTTTTTTTGCAGCATACTATTTGTATTTGACCATTTCGGTTACTATTATATAGAATTTGAAGATAGCGGCTTAAAGTTAATCTTTCTTCCTTTATTTTGAGGAAAAGTACATTTAAATAGTCATTAACAGTAATTAAAAGAATTATGAGATACGTTGTTTTAACTACAGTATTTGATGTTGTGACTATTTTTATTTAAGAATTTGTTTTTAGTATTTTATTATGGTTTTCAATAAAGAAATTAAGTGTACCCTATGGCGTTTATAGTAGATTTTACAGGTGTGACAGGCTATTACGGCCTGGAGAATTGTCGGTTAATCATTTCGCATGCTGCTCCTATTTTTGTTTAGTTTATTGAATCTTAAGACAGTTTAACTTTTCTTAACAATCTAATACAATAATAATATTTTTCATACCTTTCTGCAAATTACTGTAATTACGTTTGAAAATAAGAATAGACGAGATAAAATCTATGTGCAATTTTAAGGACACTATTGTAGTTAAATTGCAATATAAATAACATTTTTCTATACGCTTACATGTGATGAAGTCAATCTATGCAACAAAAATCTTTAACGTAAATTTTTTATACTTTTTAAGTTATTTTTTATGCTCATTAGGTAGTATTTTCGTTTGGGTTTACGCGTTACATCACAAAATTATTAGTTGTGCCAGCAGTTTAAGTTTACGCAAGTCAATGTTGTAAAACAAGTATCAGATTAAATTAAACAGTGTTACTGTCTTTACACGAATATAGCCCAAATAGATTAAGTTTACAGTTCACAATTTTGTTTTACGTAAATTATTATGCTTTATAGTGTTTAACATCACAAAAATTCTAAACTTAGTAAGAAAAATACAAAATTAGTTATTAGCACAGATTTAATCCGATTTCTTTAAAACTAAGATTGTAATGACTTTAATCAGAGTGCAAAGTAGATTTTAATTTTGTATTAAGCTTAGCCCTAATTTCTGCTCAGAGTTATAAATGAATGGGTTTCCTTTGTTTGTTGATGTCCAGCAACAGACTAATTTAAATAAATTTGTTGTAAACAACCATTTATATCTAGAATAATTTTCTTTGTATCAAATATACAATGATATTAACTTGCCTTGAATAATCTTTATTACTAATTACGATATATGACAAAAATTAAATTGGCTAACAACGCAAGAAAGACAAACAATATTTCAATTAAAGGTTTTTTTAAAACATTTTGTTTAACCCATCAGGCTACAATTTTTATTTACTGAGTAGGTGGCATTACGTTTTGAGAGAACGAAATGAAAACTTCGTAAGCCAGAAAATATTGAGTGTTTAAAGACTTTTAAATCGTATAGACAAAAGTGCTACAATTATATAATTGTGAAAATATAAAACAACCTCTCAAACAAAACTTAGAAAATAAAAGAATACTTTAAATTTGTATTTCATCCTAGGCAACATACTGTGAAGTAATGGGTGTTAATCATTTTTGTGCAACAACAGTAAAAAACGTATGTTGTAATTTAGTGAAGGAAATGGATAATTTAATATTAACCTACTAGTAGTATTTAGATATAATAGTAATAGTTTTCTATGAATTTGATGATTTTTGTAGTTGATCTAAGGTTTATTAAAAACAGCAGAAAGCAAATACTTGACACTCGAATGAACATATTGAATTGAGTTGAACATGCTTAAGAAGGTGATTATCTAATTCTTGCATGCCTTTAGCAATTAAATAGCGAACTGAATTATGTTAGTTGTTGCGAATTAACTCTCCACAAAGGTACTTCTCTAGGACATGTCCTTTTGTTTTAACTTCTCTATAGCCATGTTGGCAGTAAAATATTTCCTAGTAGAGTCAACATATTCGATTATAAGGTGATAAATTTCTAACTATTTTAATAGTAGTGATATATTCTGATAAAGAGTATATTTATCGAATATGTTCATTTATTCCATAAGAAAATGCTTTAAATTGAATAACAACTTTCAGGGTTCTTGAATGTTCACGATAAAACTTGCATGACTTGGACGTAAATTCAACTAGAACGAATATTTAGGAAATCCAAACATTAGAATTTTTAAGTTTTAAATCTTTCACCTCGTGAAATAACGCATTTACAAAAGATGATAAAATTTCAAACGCATTGTGGCTGAGCAAGTAGATGCAGAGTCGAACAGTGGCGGCTAAAAGCCATCTTAATGTTTAATTTTGAATTATTTACTTATTGTTTTGTATGTATGAATTTCGTGGCATTTTTGTAGGAATGTAAGTCTTAGAAGGATTCGTAAAAAGCCATGTAATTAAATGTAAGGTGTAAACGTCCGATTTTCGTATTTATGGCGTTGTGTGTGTTAAGGAATAGGACTTCGGGAATGTTCTGTTGTCTGTATGAAGGTATGATGGGACGTGTTTTTCGTTTGTTAAGTTTAGTCTCACGGTGAACACGAAGAAGAACGGACACATAAAACACATCGTCTTAAAGTGTTTGATTTAATCTGAGTTTTCTTTGCGATTGGCAAGATTGTGGACTTCTCTCAATCACTGATTAAGAAATTTAAGTGCTCGATTGATTTGTGTGAAAGTTTATTGAATAGTTTAATTTTATTATCTTAAAATCCGTGAGACTTGTAGTCTGAACCACTACGTACATTTTATTGCACTGTGCATCTTACTGACTGAGGGAAATTGCCATCGCATCTGACTGCATCATTTTTTAAGTGAATAATGATGACATTTACATTGCTTTAAATTTTAAATGCATAATTCAAGTCAGGAACTCATAAGAACAGAGAATATCGAAGGAAAAAGTTAAGTTTAAAGTACTTTGCTCTATTCACACGGGTACATGTTGGCCCTTTGCGAACATCGGATCTGTTCTATGAACGAGCTGTCTATTGTGGATTTTTGCTGATTGTGAATTAGGAGCTGGGAATATTGTGGCAGTGAAGTGATCGGATTTGGACGTTTGATGTGTGTACTTACTTGGTGCTTTGGGGAATTAGCAACAACTGGCGTCCACTAAAGTCATCTCCAAGGAATTTGAAGGACGTAAGTATTTGAACTAAAAGTGAACATAGTATTTTGTGAAATTTAAAATTGATGGCCATTATTTTCCCGAGAACTCACAATACAGTAAAAACTGACAATTTATATTGACATTATTATTTGATCAAGGTTCGGTTTGAGTTTGTTTTCACGATGAGTCAAGACGGTAAAAATGATGCAAACAACGATGAGTTGGGATGAGGAAAGAGGGAGAAGAAGAAGCCAGACATGTTTGGATCGTGGCAGACCTCTACACCAAAGGATGAAAATTTAAGTGTCAAGTCAGTGGTTGTCAAACATACAGATGGCCAGGGTTCCAATTTGTTTAGCGGATTACGTGGGCTCTTTGAAATTCGTAAGTCTTATCGTGGTTCTTCAGGACATAGTGTCAAATCCAACGTTAGTGGCAGATCAGCAGAACATTAAGTTGAACGTAGGAAAAGGGAGCTTGTGCTCAAGGCAGACGAGGAGCTACAGAAATTGAAACTGGAGGACCTCAAGGTGGCTCAAGAAATTTTAAAAAGCCAGAAAGATATGATTAAGAAAAAGTTGCATTTTGCTAAGGTTGATGTGGATCTAGAATTGGAACAGATTAAGGCTGAAGAGGATGATTGCAGTAAAAGAAGTCAGACGGACGAGGATGAAGAAGGCCAGGATGAAGAGGAAAAGAGAAAAAATATTAAAAAGTGGATAAGGACCTCTAAAAGTGAGCAAAGTTTTATGCATACCTATGATGAAGATGATCGGCCCATTCTCAATTCATCTATTCATGGCATTTCTCACTCCTATCCCAATCCTGTCGACCAGTTAGCACAGGCGTTTACTGATGCCATCACTCGTGTCAACGTAGCTTCAACGTCTCATTCAAGTCATGGCCCTACAAATAGAAATATGGATCAGTTTATGGCCCGACAGTCTCCCTTAAAAGACTTGCTATCATTTTCTGGGAATTATTTGGAATGGCCAACTTTTATTTCTGTGTTTCGAAGAACTACCGCCTCGTGTAAATTTAGCGATAAGGAGAACATTAGTCGTCTTCAGAAGTGTCTGACAGGTAGAGCCAAAAAGTCTGTCCGGGCTTTTCTTGTCAGCTGCACTAATGTCGGCGAAATTCTTTGGACATTGGAACGAAGATTTGGAAGGTCTGAAAACATTGTGTAGGCCCTCATTGCAGAGGCACGATCTCTTTCTTTTAATAAAAAAGACAAGCCAAAGACCGTTATGGATTTTGTAGATGCCGTTTGAAATTTGGCAACAACAATGGTGGCGCTGAACTTCGATGGCCATTTTTAAAATCCTCAATTGCTGGAGAAAATGGTAGCAAAAATACCTACCTCATGGAGAAGAGATTGAAGAAAATTCTTGAGTGTTAGACCAGAGCCAATCAAATTGACGGACTTCTTCACGTGACTAGACAGGGAGGCGGACGGGATGATTTTTATTACCACTTCTACTATTGCCACGCCATTCAAAACGTTGGTAAAAGGAAAGCCATCAAAGCCGGAGGCGGTGCTTGCTGGCATAGCTGAAAAGGATGGGGAGGGACTAAGAAATAATTCAGTGCCATCAAAGTCAAACTCCAGAAAAGTGAAGGATAAGAACCATTTTGAAAAGAAAGACGATTTAAAGTGTTTGTACTGTGACAAAACCAATCATGGCATGATAAAATGTTTTGCCTTCAACAAATTAAGCCAGGACGACCAATGGAAGTGGGCAGTGAAGGCAAAAATATGCTTCTCTTGTATGAAGAAAGGACATCCCATCAAATTCTGCAAGTCCAGCATCAAGTGTGAGGTGAAGGACTGCAAGTGTAGGCACAACACCTTACTTCACAAACCTGACGAAGACCCGCCCAGTGTGGACACGGCTAAGAAGGACAATACTGCAGAAAAGAAGAATGACACTTGTGCATATGCTTCTCATGGAAAAAATATCTTCCAGAAGATTCTTCCGGTTGTTCTTGTGGGTCCACGGGGGCAGTGGCAACGTACGCCATGTTGGACGATGGGTCGACTGTCTCTACTTGACTCCAAGATGGCAAATAAACTTGGACTTCAAGGGGAGAAGTCAAAATTTTCATTTTATGGCATCAATTACAATTCGCGACAGAACTGTGACTCCAAGAAGGTGGATTTGGAAATCGTTTCAATTGGTGGGGAAAAGTTTGAGCTCAATAATGTTCAAACTATTAAGGACTTGTCTTTGCCTCTTAAGTCAGTGTCCTCCAAACATTTAGCAAAGTGTCCTCAACTTCAGTCAGCAGGCGTTCAAGAAATCAAGGGGGCAAAACCATTAATTTTGATAGGACAGGACCATTGTTATTTGGTGGTCTCAAGAGAAGTTAGAGCTGGACCGGCCAATGCTCTTGTAGTATCGCTTACAAGACTGGGATGGGTTGTCAATGGACCTTCTTCTATGTTCAAAAGTAAAATCGATGGCCATGTAAATTTTGTGTACCATGAAGGTGATGAAAAAGATCTGCTTCACCAGCTTATCAAGGAGTCGGTTTCTATTGAGTCCTTTGAGGTCAAAATAGTAAATCCGGAATCAAAATCCAGACAGGATAGATTTGCTGAAGCCTTTATGGAAGAGACTACCAAACGGATTGGAGATCGATACGAGACTGGTTTGTTATGAAAGCAGAATTTTAATCAACTTCCTGATAGTAAAAAGATGGCTATTAAGAGGTTGCAGTACACTGAAAAGAAAATGGATCGGGACCCAGACTATGCCAAGCTGTGCTGTTCAAAAATTGAGGATTACTTGGAAAAGGGCTACTTAAAAAAACTGACTGGTAAGAAAAGTGCCATCAGGGAACCACGGACTTGGTACCCTCCTCATTTTGGTGTAGTAAATCCCAATAGACCCAGAAAATTCAGATTAGTTTATGATGCTGCGCCGAAATCCCATGAAGTGAGCCTCAATGATGGCCTTTATACGGGTCTAGACTTACTCAAGAGTCTTCCAAGAGTTCTTTTTAAGTTCAGACAACGGAGGGTGGAATACTCAGCGGACATCAAGGAGATGTTCTATCAAGTGCGAATCCGAGACGAGGACCTACCCTTACAGCGATTTGCTTAAAGAGGTATGGACCGGGACAGGGAGCCAGACACATATCAGATGAACGTAATGATATTTGGGGCCGTCTGCTCCCCTGCCTCTGCTCAATATGTGAAAAATATCAATGCCATCAAAACCGGAGAGGATCTGCCGGAAGCTACCATGGCCATTATTTATCGTCATTATATGGATGACTACTTGAACAGTGTGGACTTCGAGGAAGAAGCCGTGACTCGAATTCAAAAAGTTATACAGTTACATAGTCGTGGGTGCTTCCACATTTGTAATTGGATTTCGAGTAGTGAAGAAGTAGTGCGTGTTCTCCCTCCGGAAATGGTAGCGGATGGAATGAAGAAGTTTAATAGCAATCTGGAAATTCTTGTGAAACGAATTTTGGGATTAAAGTGGGATGCTGGAACAGATGGCTTCATATTTATCCTCAAATTCCATAAAGGTAATTCAGAAATTGTGAGTGGGGAGAAACAGCCATCAAAAAAGGAAGTTCTCAAATTAATAATGTCTATCTTTGATGTTCTCGGATTTGTGTCTCATCTTATAATCAAGGGCAAAATTATTTTGCAAGAAATCTGGGTTTCTGGAATTGGGTGGGAAGATGAGGTTAATGACACAATTCACATCAAATGGCTAGTGTGGATCCAAAAACTTCAGTCATTGGTTAATTTTCGAATCCCAAGGAGCTATCTGCCATCATGGTCAAGTCAGGAGGTCATAGAAACTCAATTGCATATTTTTGCGATGCAAGTGAGCAAGCTTATGCATCAGTGGCCTACTTCAGATTTAAGAATACGGGAGGTGACATCGACATGGCTTTTGTACTTTCAAAGGGGAGGGTTGCTCAAACAAAACCAATTTCTATCCCGAGGTTGGAACTGCAAGCAGCTCTTATGGCCAGTCAGATGTCTCGTGTCATAAAAGACGAACACGAGATCTTAATCCACTTAACTTTCTTCTGGACCGATTCTCGTACTGTTCTTGGATGGCTTAATTCGGAGGCAAGGCGGCCTAAAACTTTTGTTTCTCATCGTGTCAGGAAAATCGAGGAGTTGACCGAGGTCAGTCAGTGGCGTTGGATTCCGACGAAGGAAAATGTTGCCGACGAAGCCACAAGGGACAACAAGCCATGTAAGTTTGATCTAGAAAGTCGATGGCTAAAGGGACCAGAATTTTTGCAACTCCCAGAATCGGAATGGCCATCATGTGAAGAAAGTGAGTGAGCAAGTGCGGGAGGAGGACTTAAAGCTTACATAAGAATTTGTTGCTTTTGTTGTGAATTCAGATTCTACTTTTCCTGACATTTCAAGATTTTCTTTATGGCTTCGATTAATACGTTCAAGGGCTTGGGTGAATCGTGCAGTGTACAATTTTGGATCTATAGGTAATTCCAAGATTGCCGTCAAAGGTGAACTCACTTCTGATGAAATGTTCAAAGCAGAAATTAAATGGACCAGACAAGTACAATCGGAAAGTTATTCTGCCGAGATGAAGGCTTTAAATGATGGACAAAATATTCGTAAAGACAGTAAGTTGTTCAATTTACTACCTATTTTGGACATCAATGGAATTATGCGAGTAAAGCGAAGGTTGAATAATGCTGACATCGATGTGAGTGATGATACTCGTCAACCAATAATTTTGCCATCAAAGCATCAGTATACCAGGATGTTGATTCAGCACTGCCATAATTAGGCAGGCCATCATGGACAAAAAATGGTAGTAAACAAACTTTGTCAGAAATACTACATTCCTCATATGCGACAGGTTGTGCGAAGTTCCTGGAATTCCTGTCTCATGTAAAAGGTCAGACGAGCAAGTCCTAAAGTGCCAGAAATGGAACAGCTGCCATCAGTGCGACTTCAAAACGCTATTCGTCCGTTTACTTATACTGGGATGGACTATTTTGGACCCATTCTTGTTACTGTAAAAAGAAGCCATGAGAAAAGATACGGATATTTTTTTACATGTCTAACTAGAAGAGCAGTTCATTTGGAAATTCAAGATTCCCTGTCTACGGATTCTGCAATCATGGCCATCAGAAGATTAATTGGGAAAAGAGGTTTTTCTAAGAAAATTTGGTCAGATAACGAAACTAATCTCCGAGTTGCAGATGTTGAGTTAAAGAAAGCACTTTTGGAGTTAGATCAAACCAAATTAGAAAGCAAAATGGCAGTTAAAGGGATCAAGTGGAATTTTATTCCTCCATCTGCTCCGCATTTTGGAGGTTCTTGGGAGAGGATGGTGAAGTCTGTCAAAATCACTCTGAATGCCATCCTTAAGGAAAGATATCCGAAAATGGAAATTTTACAAACAGTTTTTGTTAAGGCGTAAAACATTGTAAATAGTCGTCCCCTCACTCATGTTTCTTTGGATCCTGATGACCCGGAGAGTTTAACTCCCAATCATTTTCTCATTGGGACCTCAAGTTCTGCTCTAACTTCTGGCGTTTTTGATGATGGTGATTTTAGCTCAAGGAAACAGTGGAGAGCGGCTAAGCGTCTTATCGACCATTTTTAGAAAAGATGGCTTAAGAAGTATTTTTAAACTCTCTCACAACGGACAGAGTGGCATCGTCAAGAACGGCCTGTGAGAGTTGGCGATTTGGTTTTTCTGGTGAACGAAAGCATGCCTAGGAACGTATGCCCCTGGGGAAAAGTTACTGCGATTAATCCGGGAAAAGACGGGATTGTTCGGGTGGTGGATGTCATCACTAACAAGGAGACATGCCGAAGACCTGTTGCTAAGATATGTGTTTTCAATCTGGGAGGTAATGGCGTTATTGCTAAGCAAAATTTTGGTGCTGAAGAAGCGGGTTCTCCAGACAGGGGGAAGAATATGGCTCAGCAAGTAGATGCAGAGTCGGAGAGTGGCGGCTGAAGGCCATTATTATGTTTAATTTTGAATTATTTACTTATTGTTTTGTATGTATGAATTGCGTGGCATTTTTGTAGGAATGTAAGTCGTAGAAGGATTCGTAAAAAGCCATGTATTTGAACGTAAAGTGTGAACGTCCGATTTTTGTATTTATGGCGTTGTGTGTGTTAAGGAATAGGACTTCGGGATTGTTCTGTTGTCTGTATGAAGGTATGAAGAGACGTGTTTTTCCTTTGTAAGTTTAGTCTCACGGTGAACACGAAGAAGAACGGACACATAAAACACATCGTCTTAAAGTGTTTGATTTAATCTGAGTTTTCTTTGTGATTGGCGAGATTGTTGACTTCTCCCAATCACTGATTAAGGAATTTAAGTGTTCGATTGATTTGTGTAAAAGTTTAATGAACAGTTTAATTTTATTATCTTAAAATCCGTGAGACTCGTAGTCTGACCCAGTACGTACATTTTATTGCACTGTGCATCTTACTGACTGAGGGAAATTGCCATCGCATCTGACTGCATCATTTTTAAAGTAAATAATGGTGACCTTTAAATGGCTATAAATTGTAAGTGCATATTGCAAGTCAGGAACTTTTAAGAACAGAGAATATCAAAGGAAAGAGTTAAGTTTAAAGTACTGTGCTCTATTTTCACGGGTACACGCATTAACATTCTTGATTCCAGCTTCTGCAATATTAACCGTTTTTCCTACACATTTGAGCGGAAGTTAAGAATTCTGGTTGAGGTGCTTGTTGAAATGCTGAAAAATGATCTCACTAGGCTTATTTTTAAAAGTGTGGCATTTTGGAATCGATATTTTAAGGTAGTTAATTATAACATGGTATTACTGCATTATTAGCAACGTTGAATAAAAATAGAAATATTAGTCACTTCTGTAGGACGTCACGCTTAAACATTAAATAATTTAATTTTTCCTCAACAAAAGTACCGATACAATTACTACCGCAACTAAAGTTTTGAATATAAATTGCGATGTTTTAAGTTGAATTTGATTGAATATATGCGCATTCCCGACAAGGTTAATTGTCTAAGTAAAATTTGCAAGTATTATAGGACAATCGGTCTTGCCTGCTTAGGCTTTATTAGGACACTAGTTAAACAATGTGCGTGCTTGATCGATGAATTTACAATAGTTTTTAGTGAGAGTAAAGCATTCTCTGACAGTTTGAGTTGTTAGTTATTATATTTTTTTTATGTCTAGATTTGCGCAAGGCATTAATTCAGATTCTTCTAGTGGTTTGGATAGAGTTGCAATTCAAAGTATAAAAGATTTTTAATGTTTCAATACTATTGCTTCAATTGGTTCCAATATGGAGAAGTGGACTATTGTTCCAAACAGTTTTCGGAAAGCTCGGACTATACTTATTTTTAAAAACGGGGATAAAGCTGTTTTTGGTAATTGGCGTCCAATTTCTATATGTTTTATACTTAGGAGAATAATTGAGTGCATATTAGATCGTAGATTGCAGGATCACGTACAAATCAATGCAAATCAAGTCGGTTTTTGTAAGTGTCCTGGAACTTTTATTAACACCTGAATTTTTAATGGTTGTCTACAAAAAACTAAGCGAGAAAAAATTGATTGTTGTGTTGTGTTCTTGAATGTAAGTAAAGCTTTTGAAGAAACATCTCACTTGCATACCTCTAGCATGTTGACAGCCAAGCTGATGCCTTCTAGT
>JAQFZE010003359.1:0-12741 GCA_034695245.1 Dicyrtomina saundersi | reverse complement strand
TACAAACAAAAGGAATACCGGAACTTAAATGTTAAACGAGGTTTAGAGGATAAAAACGAAGGATGAAGGACAACGGAAGCAACACCTTAACAGAAATTGGAAATAGTTCTCAGTAATTAATAAATTATTGCAACTTTTATTTCTCACTGGAGGTCAGAACCCATTGATCAAAGATCCTTAATCAACCATTGACGATTCGTGGTCGTCTTTCGACCTCGACAGTCGTACTAATGTCAAATTATGTCAATAATCATAAATGATAAAGTCAAACAAGCACAAGCTGGACACTGGCAACTGAAGTAACTGGACAACAACACTAAAATAAAACTAATACGAATTTTGACTTCTTGTTTTAAAATAAGCGCCCAACTTTTATCAAGAAGATTCCAAACTAGGTTAAGGAAGCGCTCGCAAATGATGTCATAATAATATGTAGGTGGGTCTGAAAGTTAAGGGTTGGTGTCGTTAATACGAGATGCTGTCGGGTGGGGAGGTCCAAAAATCCTCTAAATTTGATAACATCATGTTTGAGAGCTTTCTTCATCTGCAACGCAAAAAGGGGCATCAAGTCAGCACAAGTAGAATCGTATTTTTTACCTTATCAATTGATGTAACTGATGGGCCTGCTTAATTACGAAATCGTCCAAAAATGACGTACTCAAACAATACTCACTTTTACAACCCTACGATCCCCTGCCATCAGCTTAACCATCTCGCACATGTCAACCTTTAACATTGGATGTCATCAGTAACCCCCTACCCCTACCGTCATTTCTGGACGACCCGTAATGAAGTAATTACCTAACTAGTAAGTAGGTGCGCAAAAACGCAGTACGTACTTGCTTTAGTGTCTTCAGTTAGACTTGCATTTTGTCCTAAAAATGCAAATTCATTTCTATTAATCTAATAATTATTGCAAGTCCAAATAATTCATAAAATTTAATCAACACAACAATGTGCGAGACGCGTGCATCAAGAATTAAGTTGAGTATAACTAATTTTATGAAACTAAATGCGATCCATTCATTTAACTTCTTCCTTATGATATTAGTTGAAAATTATTCAATTATTATTGCATATCATTTTTACATCACTCAGTATATTATTATTCATTCAGCAGAAAAAAGTTACAACTACATCGTACATTATAAATAGCAAATCAAACCTGATAAACCGGATAAATAGAAAATAATACTAATTATTATTATTTACATTGCAAATCGCACGCAATATCGCCACAATATTTTCTTTAGAACAATAAAACAGAACAAACTGAACGTAAGACCACACAGTTTGCTACAAGAAAAAGACGACCGTGTCGTTTCTAAAGTTATTGTTAATTTTTAATGCTGTATAGATTGACTCTCGTTATGGCATTTTTGCATTCAGTCGTTAAGATAACATTACATTAAATTACAGGTATGCACTAACATTGTTAACGTTTGGAAATACCCCCAAAGAGCATTAAATTAGCACGCTAACATTTTATAAAATGAAATATGAACACAAAAAGGATTAATTAATTATTATAAACTTAAGCTGCGATACGATTATTACGAATTACGATTCGATTAGGAAATAAATCTAGTATACACTGTCCTACTAGTAAATGAAAATTTCATAAAACGCTATCATAATCCAAATCCAAATAGGTGTATGTAGTTATGAAATAGTAACGGGTGTGATACTATACTGAAAATATTGGAGATCTTCGGAAGAAACGTTGTCGATGTGGACGCTGGGGCTCGTGAACTCACAGTTATAAAACACATGATCCGCAATTGCACGAGCAGCCAAGTCCCGACTGAAACTCATAAGACAAGCTGCCCCATCATGGATGTCATAACTGGGTCTTCCATACTCATCTCTGGAGTGGGAGTCAAAGAGGAAGACCCAGTTTCCCTGGACAATCAATGCCATGGAGAGGAAGTTGGCCGTTAGGATTGCAAATTTTGTGTCTTCAGCAGCAGATCCACTTCCGGCTCCATCTAAATCCGAATCCAGAAATTCTTTAAGAGATTTCCAAAGCCGAGGCAAATCTTCAGGGCCCGTCACAATATCTAAAAGACCATTCATGGACTTCTCCTCGTCCACATTAATAGTAGTGCTGTCATTGTAAGGACCCGCAATTTCAGTAGCAGTTAAATTTAGTTGAAACGTCTGCAATTGAAGTCGTCGTTTAGTGTACAGCTCATTTCCCCATAACAGAATCTCATTGACAGTCTTAGTTTTGAACAGGTGCACATCCGCTTTGCTTGCATATACAATGGCAACGGCCGCGATGGCAGTGCAGGGATTTCCATTATTGAATGAATTTTGGGAATAGTCCCCGCGTACCACATGAGAATGGGTGAGGAGCTCCGTGAGGACAAGTTTCTTGGGACATCTATTACACGATGCTTGAATGCCGGTTTCAGGAACACCTAAAAAATTTATACAAGTCAGAGGTCATACGGTCAACGGTCAGAAATGCAGACTGCACAAATCATTTTTAGTAAATAGTAAAAAGTGGTATTCAACAAAATACACAAAAGTGATTACGGGCATTAATATATGTACTTATTTACCTTGATCGTCCAAATCCAGTACTGTAACATCATTGTGAGCTTGATGGTAGCCTCCTAAATCAATTGCCTCGCCCTCCATATTTTCATTGTAGAGATTATCCGTCGTGCTGTCGCCAAATTCAATCCGAATCTGTGGTACTTTCTTTCCATCTATCTCAACTTCCACATGAGCCAAATTTGTGATGCGATTTAGGAAGTCTTGAGGGATTTCGCTCGGAAGAACTCCTAAGTTCAGCGGGACATCGCCATTCTGAAGCGGAGGTGGAGTTGGTGATGGAGAGTTGGAGTGAGATGACGATGACGATGGTGTTATTTGAATTTGATTCAAATCGAAGGATTTTTCCATGTTAATTTGAAATACTTTCATCCGTTTCAGCAAGCAGAAAAATCTATATGCTATAATGATAATCTATTCAGACTCCAGCTTAACTGTGCCAGGCTGCAACTTTTATCACTTCTTTTCAAGCTTGGACAGACTTAGACTTAGAATTTTTAACCGAGACGAAAATTACCAAATAACAATTACGACTTTCAAATTATACTTTGGCAGACCATATCAAAAACCAAAATACACACTGCAGTTTAAACAGTAAAAAGCATGCGTAGTTGACCTAGTTATTTTCAAAGTTTCAGTATATTATTGTGTTAACCGATAAAAAGTGTATTGAATAACTACCAGCCAGAGAATGTTGAATGTTAAATCCCTGTAATGAATAATGAATAGTTAAGTACGAAAATCGAAACCGACAAGTTATTTTCCCTAGTAGTTTTCCCAACCGGGGGTATGGGAGCAGCACACAATATGACGTTAAGTGTAACTGACAGGGTGTATCTGACAGAGCCCAATATTAAGGACAGCCAACAGCCGTTTACCGACAATAAATGGTTTTAAGAGGAAGACAAGCGGGCTAGCTAGGAACCTCTTTAGATTCGATGATTTCAGGTGACGTCATTTGCGGCCGGCCCCTGCCTTTATGTCCATGTCCGACGTTCATTTTAAAAGTCATTTTAAAAGAGCCCGCGAAGCCTGCTCAAAATGTAGAAGTGCGCACTTTAGCAGTGCAGTGACTTGGCGGCAATTATATTTTCATTTTCGTTAAGATTTCGAACATTTCGAAGTGACTATTTTGACCCATACACCGTAAAAAGGCTAGCATACCTAGTAAGAACATAATTTAATTAAAACCTTACTTAATAGGAAAGGTAGCATTTTAGTGAGTTTTCTATTACTACATTCAACATTTTAAAATGTTGGTTTATTGTTTATTAGGCGTCATCGTCACGAACTTTCCTCTCATTTGCATCTGAACTACTGCCTAATAATCGATACGCTCTGCTACTGCTGCTGCTGACGCTGATTGAGTTCCTTTTTGTGTAGCTTCACCTTCGACGTAAAATTCCTGGTTGTAGTTTCTGGCTTTTTAGCCATCCGTACCTTCGACTGGATGCCTACTTATTTACCTGTTGCCTGTTTACACATAGCAACTAATGCAAGTAATTAAGGTACGTGTACTTAAGAAGGTGAGTACTAACCAATAATTTAACATAAATTCGGCTCTGGCAAGAGCTTCTCTTAACCATTAACGTCACAAAGTTTGTACTTTTAGTGCGTGCTGTGTATTTAATATCAGTCGGATCTTTTTGTTTCATTGAATTTTTCAGCCTGAATAACTATTAGTAATTATTGTGCTTTAAGCTAGGATTAAATTCAACATTGGAATTAGACTTTTAATTGATTTTAATTGTGAATTATTCAGATATATGTTCCAGTTCACAGTTTGTGATACCAGTTCCTGTCTTATAATACTCTATTATATCCTGGAGATTAGCACAGTCCGTTGAAAGAAACACATCATGTCGGCTTTACCGCTATTCAAGCAGTCGTGGTTTGAGTCATATGCGCAATTTAAGTTAAATTCGTACTTCAAAAGAATTCAGAAACATCTTCCGAAAGACGAAAATAACAAATTGAGTGACATTCACGAAGTTCTAAAGTGGGAAAAGGAATTTATCGGTGCAATGTACGAATTATTTAAGGAAATGGTGGAATTCTCGCAAGACTCAACAAAATATCCGGTTATCCCTGGAGAAGAATTGAGAGAAGCTGGCCTCACGGATTTTTTCTTACCTGTTGAGACAAAAAAGGGTGCTGCTGTGGATGAAGGGCTTGTTGAAGTTCTTGGGGAACACAAAGATGAAGGCCACAATCAGTGTCAGCAGCGTCTTGGGTCTCAATCTCAATCTGAAGAATTCATTGCAGTTCCAATTTCGGGTCAACTTTTTCTTCAGCCGATTTCAGTTCCAGAGTTGGATGGACCAGAATTGATTACTTTGAGTAACAATTCTCCGTACGCAGCACTAGTGAAATTTGACGAGGAGGAAAATCAGTGTACTCAGGATTATGAGGATAATTTATTGGAGCCTCGACCACCACCAATCCAAAAAATGACGATGCCAAAGTCACCTGCTCAAACTTACACTCAAAGAAATCAAAGTTATGAAGAAGCTCATTCATCCATGCAGTCTTCGACTACTTCAACCACGAATAGCAGCGGCGGTACAATGGTGCCACTTAATCTATCTGAAGCAGATGACATGATGGAGGAGTCTCCGATACTTGTTGACCTGGATTCATCATCAGAGTCTTCCACGTCATCAGTCGAAGTAGGACGTCAGGTCACCACTGTCAAGAGTTGCAAGCTGAATTCTAACGGAATGACATCACCAGGCAAGCGGGGGGTCAAAACTGAGCCAGAAAATCGAAATATGAGTTATACAGTAGCAACAGGTTAGTTATACCGTTTAAAAAATATATTATAATATTGTATATTCTGACTTTTATTAAAATAGACTTCAATATTTCAAAACGCATTTTTGCCTTTGCTTATTGTTTTGCAGCGGAAAATAACATGTCATTACTTCTTCATAATATGGCTTTAAATTATGGGGAGTCGGGTGAAATAGGCTTAAGTGCTGATGAGCTCACGGACTGGTATGCAACCTTCACGGCGGAACAAGGTCAGCAGAATTCAAATGGATCTTCGAGCAGTGCGAGTCAGTCGAAATCGGAAACTGTGGCCCAAGGTCAAAATGAGGGTTCGGTGAATTCCGTCCACACGGAAATGGAAAACAGAAGTATTTTGGACCCCCATTCAAATCCCTTTTATGCTCCGTCGGCGCCCATGGAGAAGTAAACGTTAGTTCCTTTCAAACTTCCATAAATACGATTCATTCGCGATTTTGTACTTTCCTGGTCCCGTTCACCCTATACGCATGGAAGAAACTAAAATATCATTAATTAATATTTCATTCTATTTTTTTAACTTTTAAATTCTAAAGCTAGCTAAAATTATTATGAGTAAACGTTGCATGAAAAATCGCTGTCGATTTTTAAGTCAGGTTAGTTGGGATACTATGATGGGAATTGATTGTGTGGAAAAAATGAGCGCTTTAGTATAAATGTAATTATTTACTTAGTTTGACATTTTTGTCTTATTGCTTTTGCATTTTTCCTGTTCATAATAATTTAGACGTACATTGTTTTTTCTGTCCAGTTCTAGTTTAATCCTACAAATATAATCACTTTTTTATGCCATTTTTATGCCATAATTTCAATTATGTATTTATTAATGCCAAAATCGAATTAATTTCGTAACAACGATTTAATTAAGGGCTTGCTAAAACATCTGTTAATTAATTTGAATAACTTAACGCTGTAGTAATAAAAACATCAAAAAACAAGTCGCAGCTCTCAGGATATTTCATTACATGGCTAATATCTGTAACAGTTACCTTGCTTTAACAACTTTGCATCGTTAAATCTCATACAGAATGATGGCGTTTAATATAATACGATGACTATATAGTGAGTGTTGCGCCTTGTAACATTTCCGTCATTTCTATTCTGCATTTAAAATTATTTGGTATCAGTGTTGTCCTTTACTATTACATTTCGTCGGTGCTGATGAATCATTTCGTCGTAATACTCGTGGAAGTCCACTATGGACTTACCACAAAAAGATGCTTTACCGATGATATGTAATAGTATATATAGGTATTACCTACCGAAACCGAAACCGAACCAGTACAGTACCTACAAATAAATAACAGTATATTCTATTTTAACTTAGCTTACTGACACCTAAGTAAATACTAGTTTCAGTAAGTTGTAGTGTAGTTGTTGTTGTTATGATTAGCTTTAGTAGTGCTTTGGAGCGTTGTACATATTGCGTTAATCATTTATTGTGATTGTGATTAGTAATTGAATACATACGAACATAGTCCAGACTATATAGGCTCAAAATTATCAAAACCATAACATTCATTCATGTATATCGGTTAATTATACTTTTTGAAGTTACTTACTAGCTGGGCAGTTGATGGGTCTTGGATTTCGATTTTCATATCCATATCGATGGGATGGGTCATGACACATGGCGTGATGTTGACGTAAGTGAACTTTATTCTAGGAGTACGCCACGGAGCTGTTATTATGCAAAATTGAATGTATTTAAAATCATATATACTTTGCTATACCTATATGACGTTATTATAATTATGAATTATGCACGAACAATTTCAGACAGTGTAGAACAGTATAGTGATAACAAAATACGAATACAATCCCAGGCAAGGTCTCAAACAAACAAGGCATGAGGAAGGTTTATCGGTATCGGCAATCGGCATCGGCAAGCCTCACTAGTCTGCAGTTTGCTTTATGACTGTGAAAGTTGTTGGTACTCTTTCTGTGGATTACCTCATCGCGCGGATTACAATTCCGATTTTGTTAATAATAGTTTTTTTATAGTTAATTATCCATTCAGCTTGGTACTTGGGCCCAGCTACTTTTGTGTTAGCAGTGAACACATTACAGTTATAGTTCTACGTGTAACGAATCAATCGAGTAAGCTCAATCAGGCAACATACTAATAATTTATGTAAGGTGTTAACAAATTGTTTGTCAAATTTATTTGGTAAGTTTACATTTTCCGCATTTTTATAGCAATATTAAATTTAAATAATTTATTGAACCAAATATAATGTAACTCTAGCTGAAGCTGAAGTTGAAGGGGTCACGGTCATTCACTAGTCGTTGGTAGTAGTATAAAATATTCCTAATGAAATGGTAGTTATTATTTATTAAAATGGTAATCCATGTGTACAGCATTATAATAAATTGTAAGTACTTGCTTTTTCAGCATTAAATTGCCACTATTAAAAGATTGAATGAAGCAATATTATGTACTTAGTTAGTTGACATTTACAAAACTAACATATTACAGTTTTCAAAAGCGTATTATATGAAATGTTAAAAAGCTAGTGCAGTTTCTTTCAATAGAGTGTTCTGAACACATGCACGTTTTCAATTTTTAACCGTTTTTTTTTCATTTTCATTTTATTTATCAAGGGAAATTCAAGATCAGTTAGGCATTTTAATTAATTGATTATTTAGTCAAATGTATTACAATGTTTAAGAGTGAGTGTATTGCTAAAATAATGATTTCATAATAAACAAAATACAATAATTTATTGCCTTCCAGAATCCATAAATAATGACCGAAGCTGGTAAGAAGACTGAAAATGGTGGTGGTGGGGATGAAGACAGGGACTGTGAACTGAATGGATACATTTTAAATGGCATTCTAATTCCGGAAACGACATTAGAAATTCTTCTTAGTTACACTCACACCGATGAGATCCTCTCAATTAATCAGGTGATCAACCAAAAATTTCAAAAATAATTATATACTGTGCTAGAAAATTATTACGTAATCAGATATCACTCAATTAGAACTATTCCTATCAATTACATTTTGTTGTGTTTTCCTTCCATAGTATACCGGTCAGTACAACTTGTACTGCATTTAACTAACCT
The DNA here is from genome assembly GCA_034695245.1 of Dicyrtomina saundersi. Lineage (NCBI taxonomy): Eukaryota > Metazoa > Arthropoda > Collembola > Symphypleona > Dicyrtomidae > Dicyrtomina > Dicyrtomina saundersi. Next base: position 4,299 of record JAQFZE010003359.1, on the reverse strand, counting down.
CTGAGAATTTCCAATGTATTCATTCTTAATTAGCCTGATAGTTACGTAGTAGTCTGCATAGTTACAGTTTTATTCCTTATCTTAAGTATATATGGGTGTACCATCAATATGTTTATAATTTTTGAATTTTATTTTACTAATTAGGTTTGCAAACTGTGGAAAGAGTTATCCACTCGTGATTTCTTCTGGAAAAATGCATTTGATAGGAAAGGACGCCGTTTACCTCATACAATTTTGGCTCCAAATTTTATGAAAGAGAAAGATCCTTGGATATTTTTCTACTGCAATTTAAAAAATCCAAATTTCTCAAAAAATTTAATTCAAAATTCCTCAGGACATGGTGAGAACTAATTTACCTGCAGAAACCTCAATATTAAATTTCTTTTATATTTTTCATCAAGAAAGACAAAGACATTGTACAATGATAGAACACTTTATGTATTTAATTTCACGAACATGTAATTCTTGAAAGAAAATAATAGAATAATCGTTTCACTCGATATATGATCGGTAGTTTAATGACAAGGTTATTGTAAACTAATAGTAGCCTATTATGTTTCAAATGGAGTTTAAATATGAGTTTTTCTCTTCTTTCAGATCAGTTTAAAAATTGGGATATTCTGGAGAGTAGTGGAGATGGATTCCGAATTGAATCTCCTCCAACTGGAATCGAGGCTTTGCCCGCTCTTGATAAATCCTTGTGTCTTGGCTCTCAAAATCCTGAAAGAAAACACACGATTGATTCTTGTTTTGCAACATCCTATGGCTGGTGTAGAACACAACAAAAGATTGATTTAAGGGAAATTGGTCTCACTTCAGAAATCCTGGAATCCATGTTGCCCTTTGAATTCGTCCTTTCAGAAATGTAAGAAAATACGCTCCGTACTTATTCTTACTAGTTAGTGTTGCGTAGCTATTATTTAATATTTTAATAAAAGAAAGGATTAATAACTACATAATAATATGTGTGTCGGCCGTGAAGATTCAAAATGACCCATATCCAATTTCAGCTAAAAACAAATCGTACTAACGACAAAAAAAACTTTTTAAAAACATGTAAATAAAACATTTTATACTTTTCAAAAACATGTAAATAGAAAATTTTACCCTTTTCAAAAACGTGTAAATAGAACATTTTACACTTTTCAAAAACATGTCAATACAATATTTTGCACTTCTCAAAAACATGTAAATAGAACCTTTCAAAAACTTTTTAATTTATATTTTACGCATCCATCTCATTTATAATTTCTTGACATAGCTCGTTTTAATTCTAGCTTAAATTGGATTTAAGAGTCGATTTGGGTCATCACTCACGCTATCCTTCTGTACTTAATGGTTTGTTGTACAAATTTATTTGTTTGATTTGACATTGAGGTATCGATGTAATGAGATTAAATTCCTTATTTATGGATTGTCAATCATATTTGCCACTTGCTTAATATTTTCTATTTGGCATTGTCTCTTTTCTGGCAATATAGGGTGGGTTCAAGGTTTGATTGTGGGGCTCGATACAGGATCCGGATGGAGCTTGAGTCCGAAGATGATAACCAAGTCGAGACTAACCAGCAGGACGTCGAGAGTCAAATGGAAATAGAGCTCGAAGATCAACTTCCGGCAGGTGCTGGCTGGAGTGAAGTTAGGGCTGGCTTAACGTTGAACGAAAGTCATCGAGAAAGACTACGGGATATTCGCTACTTAACTCTCACAAATCATGGAAAAGACACCCAGTTCTGGGCTGGATATTACGGTGTTAAGTTTTCCAGGGCATCTGTCACTGTTCAAAGTTGCGGGTCTTGATGATTGCAGCAAAACCTTCTTTTAAATTATAATGATCTGCATTTAAGTCAAGTGTATAAAGTTTGAAGTTTTCCTTTATTTACGTTTCAAGTGTCAAGTTATTCAACAGATGTAAATACTGATAAGTTACTGTAAATTAAATTCAACCAATGCTATTTATTTATTGCCTATTAAAATTAATAATGAATTTAATTTTCAATTATTGAAGTATGTCAACAGTGCTATGTTTTTATAGAGGATGACCGAATGACAAAGTTGGAAACGTTCTCCAATTTCTTCCTTCAATCATTTCGTTTAATGTGTTTTGGTATTAAAATTTCTACTCGTAATAATTATTGCATTGTATTTTATTCCAAATTTCATTTTATATATAGTTAAAATAAAACATTACTTTCTTACTAAAGGAATAATAATTACAGAATTCTTTTCTGCCTTTTCTTCTAACCACCTTCCATTCCTATGATCTGTTCCTATTCGTGTAACTAAAAATTTTCCCGTTGACGAAAATTCAATGGCATTTATCCATCCTTTGCATGGGACGTTGAAGACTTCAGTACAAAGTTAAGAACTAAAACTAGAATATAGGAAATCACTGGATATTACATTTACATACCATTTTATAGGTATTCAAATCACTCATTCAAACATAATAATATAGTGTGAATATCACAATAGGGCAGGCACAAGGAAAATTCTACGAAATTGAACGAAGAAGTTAATATGCATGGAATGTAGAGAAAGATACTTAAATCATAGACCCTTAAGAAAATGTAGGCAAGACGGCAAGACATTGATAACGCTACAGATGAACAAGGAAGAAAATAGTTAATGCTGAATCCGAGTGCAGAAAGGTTATAATTTACTAAATAGGAAAGTAGTAGGAATAGATAAATGTGGTATGGTCGTATTTGCATCGCTCTAAATTGTCTTTGCCTTCTATTGAACTTCTATTGAATCAATGGGAAGCAAAAACACAAAAAAATTGCCTTTTATGAATTTATGCCTAATACATTTGTGCATAAATGATGTCAGGATCTAAATGGGTGGGTTCTAAAAACCTCTACTGAAGCCACTCGCAATTTTAAAAAAGTTCTACTCTTAAGACTCTTAGGGTGGGTGGGTTAAAAAACGTCTTCTCATCCACCACATCATTTACGAACGATTTCTTGTAAGTAACTATTTTCTACCTATTTTTGGTTGACTATAAATTGTAGCAGCTTCTCCTCTTGCGCGGTCATTTTAGAATTTTTAGTTTGTAAGATTTTCCAGTTTTATCTAACGGCATTTATTACCGTTGGGACTTGACTTGGGACAGCTCGATCGAGTTTAAAACAGTGATTTCAAAAAATATTGCTCCTTTAGATAATAATTATTTCATTCGTTTCATATTTAAAGTAAGTAATTATGTGACGAAACATGCTTTAAAATTTACTATCGTCGTAATTAATTTGTAAGTTTGGACAGATAAGTAACAGCCTCAATTCTTTAAGTCCGAAAACAACGAAGAGTACAATGGATATAGAGTAAGTGATGTTGTTTTTATATATGGATTAATTTTGAATTACTTTCTGTTTCTCGAAAAACTAGGAAACTAGAACGTGTCATCTTTAGTTGGTCTTATTTTATGCTTATGTGAATGTGGCATAGGGCTATCGCCAAATATAGTGGCACATTAGCATCATTAACGAAATTAATGATTAGTATTTTTTTTATTTACAGTTTTACAATACTGTAGCATAATATGCTAATAAATTATTTTACTGTCGTAAATTCAATTCTTAGTAATACTAATCACTAATTACTTTTACGTATTTTGATTCAGGCTTAAACTCAAGGACAAATGTAACGTCCTGTACCTGGCTACATTTGGGCTTGACGACCCATCTGTAAAATATTACAAATTGTCAGCAAAAATTGAACGTAAGTTGAATCTTTGTTTTATGTGTGCATATAATTTATGAAAGTATTTACCGGCACTCACAGTAGTTTTTAAAGTCATTTTATTTGTGCGATGTGTACGACTGATAAGCTTTTATTATAGGTACACAGGTCGACAAAAAATATTGATTGAAAAGTCACCTGCGAGAAAAAGTAAAGTATTACATAATATTGTTTGCTGTTTTAAATTAAATTACAACGTTTATTGTAATTTCCAGCGGTTTACGATGACGTGATCGATCACAGTGCAAGTATAATTTCCGTACCGCCATTTCCGGCAATATATTTATGTACTGAGGGTAGCTGCAGCCATCGTTGCTTCTTAAATCAGTTAGATTTGGACAATCATATTGCAGTGGAGCACATTTCGAAGAGGGTCAAGCGTAAGAGTAATAATGCGAAGGATGATCCTACCAACGATGCTTTTGTGACCGCAACCAGCGAATACCGTGAAGACCCTCAATCTAAAGTCGGAGTAGGAGCTAATAATAATAAGCCTCAAGCAATTTCATTAGACGTTGATTCGGGAACTGAAACTGAAGTGTTGTCTAGGTATATCGA
>JAQFZE010003358.1:0-12742 GCA_034695245.1 Dicyrtomina saundersi | reverse complement strand
AGAGAGAGAGAGAGTAAATTTCTCAACTTACCCGTGGTAATGCAAAAGTAGGTTTCATGAGGTGCTACATGGTGAATGCGGTGATGACGACGAGGTAGAATGATATGAAGGTCTTGAAGGACCGTCACCCACGTGGGTAGTCCAAAGTATGTATGCGACCATTTGTGAATCTGGAAAATCAAACAGGTTTCAACTGAATTCAATACACATTTTAGGCTTCCGCACACAACACAAAATATTCCATTACTTTTTCCTTTCCCACCGTAAAGCCCGACCCAAACGTGGGTCGTTTAGAAATGTAATTCAGTAATAGGAGTCGAGTCGTATAGTAGTTAGTAAGTAATAATAATCGTGTAGAAGTTGTGATAAGATTTAAACTGATCAAAACAAAGCTCACGGAAAGTATGTACGTACAATGTGTACAACCGAGTAGGAAATATGAGTATGTGCGAGAGAACATGACAAAAAAATTACAATTGGCTTTATTGTAATAGAAAAGTTCAAGGGAAGCAGAGAGCTCGTAAATATCACATTATAAAAAATAAGACGGCACTAAAAACTTATGATGCATGATTGTGCAACAAGTGAAACTTATAAGGTTTTCTTCTCTATGACTCTATAGCTTATCATATAGGGATATGTCGTTGAATTATTAATGTAGTAGGTAGTGCATCTGGTGAATAAATCTTAATCTCAAATGTTCCAGTACAGTTGTATTGTACAGGTGCTAAATACTTCAAATTTGGATAGTATCAGCACTTCAACATTATAATTGTATCAACACTTCCAATGCAACAGCTTTATTTTCCAGCCAAATCAAAATAATTAAACCCTAAACGTTTTGTCTCACTGTTCTAATCCTCTTTTACATATTAGGAGTCAAACATAATAGTGTACCTGATTGGTCATTGAGACAAAGACAGCGAGTAAGTAGAAGAACCAGACAATCTCAAAGTTTTGCTTGTAATCTCCCCAGATAAGTATGTAAGTCATATAGCCAAGTGGTCCAGTGCAGAGAAAGAAGTTGTCACCATTTGTTTCTATAAAATCATGACGTGTGATTGAGGTTGGGTCAATATGATGTTCGCGGAATGGACGGATAAAAGCTTTCCCAACCACAGGTAAAGTAACAGAGCCCCAAGTATCAGCTGCCCAATGCACTAGCCTGTTGTTATTGAAGAGTCATTCGAATTAAGTACATGAAGTCACATCATATGTATATTCCGTCTATATGTCATTTCATCACAAGATCAAAGATTGAGGAGAAAGGAAGAGAGGAGAAATGAGATGGAAAACTGAATAAAATAAATTTAAAAAAAACAGTACAGAAGAGAAAGGAGTATATATATTTGATAAATGTACCCAGAAAGAAAATCAGCTACGAGGATGCCGACGAAGCAAGCACAAATGACAGATCCAAGTTGACTCCATTCGAGTTTAAGAAGCAGGATAACCCCATTAAGGGTCAGTAAGGCACTCGTCACTAAGATGCTTATAAGCTCCTGCGTTCGCTTTCCTGTACCATGCCACAAGTACATAAATTTTTTTACGATACACATAATTTAACACATGACGCTCACATGACGGCAGAGAAGAAGGGGAAACATAATCTCAATACTACTTAGGAATAAATTAAATGTTATCGATGTCTCATTGAAAGCTGAAAGTCCAATTAGTCTTGATAAAACTATATAGAACTTACATGTACACTACTGATACGAGCAACTACAGTCACAATAAGTCATTGAGATTTTGATATCATATATAGAACATGAGAGGGTAGGTTATGTTTACGTACTTGAGTGTACCAAAGTTGAGAAAGATGAAAAAGATAAACAGTTTTTTTAAATTATTGATAGATGAAAAGAAGAATATTTGTTAACTCTCGTAAAACAAAATTCGAACAATTGTTTAAAACACAAATAGTATATAGTGTATATAGCAAATAAAGTAATTGGTTTGAAGTAGGGATTAATTACCTTTAAAGTTACTATAATATGATCTCAACTCAATAGCACCTTGATGATGGGGGCCCCACCTAAATTGACATGGGAAAAGAATCAATTACATATATGATTAAACATTGAACCGCATTACATATATATCACATATACCACATAGAATTGCCTACTAATATATTTTTCATTTTCCCTAGTCTAGTTCCTAGTAGTCCTGACTGACTCTGTACACGATACAAGTGTATAAAGGAAACCGTAACAGCGACCACAAACGGTAACGACGTCGCGAACGAAAAAGAAAAGACTTGTGAAGGACTGAAAGTCTCAGAGTTCTATATAGAGTGCTCACATAATCATGCTAAGTATGTAATATTATAATAATAAGAAAGAAAAGAATATCAATATCTCATATAGCATGACTCCGTTGACTTAAGTAAAACAGAAAGAGACCACACGACAAGAACGACACGAGGACGAGGACAACTCCCGTCCTCACTTTGCCCAATTTTAATCAAAGTGTTGCACAAGCATATCGGAGATTGGAGAAAGCACCGTTACAGTAAATACCTACGTAGGGTAAAATAGCACTTGACTTGCCTTGGTGAAGAAAACGAAAGAATGTTCAAACAGTGAGTTCAAAACAGAGAACAACTGTAGCACAGAGTAAGCAAAAAAAGTACCCTATGATTTTACCATGTAAAATATAGCCTACAGACTAGAAAAATTGATGGAATTTGAAAATGAATTACCTTGGGCCTCCCGTCGATTTGTCACAGGAGCCGTTCCCATTGGGGTCCTCTTCCAACATCGAAGATGTGCTGGATCTCATAATTTCAACATAATCTCTCAAAAAAACGAGTTTTGACCCGGTTAATGTCTAACACTAAATAACACTACAAAATAAAATAGTTGTGAGTTTGAACCTACGCGCTCACCGAACGCTCCCCACTATGAATCATTTTCCTTTGGAGCCTTTTTGAATCTCAAATCTCACACGGACTCAACTATTATGACTGGGAATACGAGTCCCAATCCTGGCAATGTATTCAGTACACAATTGATCACCACACACACACACACAGACACACTCGCTCATCCTACTGATCCTACACTTCCCACTAGTTACCACTTTTACGCTCTCTACGTCTACACTCCTTCTCCAAATCTCAATTCTCTCCCATATCCCCCACCACAACACCAACACCTCCAGATCATTTTTTAACATGTATTTCTCTCTACCCAGACCCAGGCAAGGAGTGAACAGTTTGCTCAAAACTACCGGCACAGACTGTATTGTACAGTGTAGACCACTGGAAACACTCCTCATTCCTCTTTCATTTCATTTTCCCACAATTCCATTATTCCAAAACCCTCACGACAGAATCATAACAGAGAAATACGGGTATCTACAGGGAAAGTGCTGGGAGCGTGCATAAATTACATGGTACATTTGAGGGGGGGGGGGGTTCAAACTACCTATCCTTTTACATGGGCGTACATACCAAAAAAAAAGGGTTGGGAGTTATCAATTTCTGATGTTTGTACCACGTAATTTATGCCCCTTTCCATGAGGAGTGCATGCACATCACAATAATATATTATGTAGGTGACTGGTTTAAAGGGACACTGGCTTTTGGAATTGGAATTGGGATCTCGGTTGAGTTTCTTTCGGGAAACGGGAACCGTCGTCCACAGTCAACACTACCGCTCATGGTCCTCATCCAAGGAGAAAGACTGGAAATCCTGAGGAAGGAATCGATTCTTTCATTCACTCAAGTCCCATGTACACTGTACCCGAATTTTCAGTTTCACATGTTCACAAGATAGACAGCGGAGACCGAAGTACCCGAAGACGGGTGAAAGACAGAGCCTCACTATTTTGCCGGAATCCTACAATTTCAAAACGAAAGTACTGCTCACACCGTCACCGTCACCGTCTCAAATGAAAGCCAGTGTGCGAGGTCTGCCACTACATTATTAGACTGCTACTGAACTGCAATACTGCTACCCAGTCGTGAGGAGTAGTGCCAGCACTGGTGGACTACCCTATAGAGAACACTGCGAACATTTGAACATATTACATCTCCACCATAGATTTATTACTTAAAGTAGATTTGTGAAACTCAGCATTTACTTTAGTGGGAAGTTGGGAAGGAAAGGGAAGGGAAAGGAATAAAGGAATAGGAGAATCAGAAAAATAATCATAAACTTACATAACATAAACAGAGAGCTAGGATAAAGTTGGCTACTTATTTACCTACCTTCCCAGGACCCTCTGATCTGTGTGACTGGTCACTGCTTGATATTATTATTATTACGACTACATCCTGCTGCTGCTGCTAAAACTTGAAACTACCTTACCTCTAGTTCTGTTACATTCACGTCTAACTTGGACTGTAGTACTGCTCCTGTAATTGTAACTCAGTTTATCCCACTGCATCAGTATCAGTGATCACTACTCGATCCTTGAGTAATTCCTAATATTCCTATTCCTATTTACTTACCATTTACACTCTTTAATCTACAGTACACACATCTTCGGCTAACTACTAAGTTAGTATCAACGTCGGTCCTTGGCTGTGTTAGTCCATCTCGTCCAGACCCCCAGTCGATCTCACTATCCATTCGTAATAAATTCGTCAAAAGTTAAAGTCTAAAACTAAATCCTCTACTCTTCCACAACTTCCAGTTTCTAACAAGTCTAATATTGCCATATTCGAAGAAAGAGAAAAAACAGAGTTTGGGAATTGAGTAATCATAAGCGACGTCACCGCATAGTGTGATTTTTCTACATTGTGAAGAAAATACAGATCTCTCTCTATATATATATAATCTATTTTTCCAATCATGTTTGCTCTCATTAATAGAATTTTAGACTGGATTAAGTCATTGTTTTGGAAAGAGGAAATGGAATTGACATTAGTGGGACTTCAGTACTCGGGAAAAACAACTTTTGTAAATGTCATAGCGGTGAGTACAAGCGGCTGAGTTTTACTAATAATAATAATGTATCTTGATATTTGGTATAATTCAGGTTTTTGGCCCACACCAACCTTCATCAGTTGGTTGTTTTGAATAGGAAATTGGGGTTTTACTGTTGCGTGGATCAAAACGAAATTATCGTTAATATATTTGGATGGTTGTATTTTGGGCTCAAATAGTAAATGCAGTACACAATAGCTTTATAATTTACGGTAACTTATGTCTCGGTCTCGACATTGGTTTGTACGTAACATGTAAAGCTTAAACTGGTTTGTATTTGTATGTATCAAAGTGTTTTTGTATAACTCTAGATTTAGTAGTAACATTTGGAAGAGCATCTTGGTGCCCTTGTGAGTGACATTGTAATTAAATTGTAATTTGTATGAAGAAATATTTTTACGTTCAACATTTCTCATACTCTCATTCGCTGATAGCTGAGTTATAAATAGTTATAGCGAATGATTTGATGTGATCCGATATTATGTATTATGGTCAAGGATTATATTCTTGGGTTATTTTATAATGTTCTGTATAGGAGAAATTAAGATTTTTGGTCTTGTAGAAATTTTCTATATTCATTTGAAAGATTATCAAATGAAAGTTTAGTTATAAAAGTATAGTCATTTTTTGTCTGCATTCTTTTTGAAGCGACTTTTGATAATTTTGTATGCAGACGATGACACAGAATATTTGGAGAAGTTGATCAAATTGGTATTATGGTGGTGGGAATTGTCATGTCTTATGTGTGGGTGGATATGGATGAGTAATACTACACCGCAACGGTGAAGTATATGCACCATCATCGATATCAGTATCAGTAGCCTAAGGATGGGTAATTTATCTAGGGATATTTGTATATTTGTGTTTTTAGTCATATTGTATCATATCGCATTATCCAAATAACAATGCTACTACGGTTGTATTCAAGAAAAGTATGGACGACAATTTCGACATTGTATTGATTGTATGCATATGATTTATGGTGAGGTTAAATAGGATTTCAGCTTCTTATCTTCTTTCTTTGCTTTTGCATTAATTTGGAAATTCTTTAGACGAGGGGGAAGGAAAATGAAAAAAAACTGAATGCACTGTATACTTACTAGTACCGACAGATTGTTTACGAAGGGAGTATTAAGTTTGAGAACAGTAAAGTTGTAGATATGTTTTAAGGTTACAGAAACAGAGAATTGATTATTTGATTATCAACGTCCCCGCTCTGATTAAATAGGCCAATAAGATAACCATGCTTTTCCATCATTTAATGGTTTAACGATTAATGACTGATTGGAAAACGTTATTAGAGTTCTATTTAATGTAATTGATCTCATTTATGTGAGCTAACTGAGTGAGTTAAGTGAGTGTGTCCGGTGAGATGTCATTGTGGGTGTTATCTTTATATAATGGTGTATATATTTGTTTTGTAAATAGTCTGGTCAATTTTCTGAAGATATGATCCCTACGGTTGGATTTAATATGAGGAAGATAACAAAAGGAAATGTAACGATCAAAGTTTGGGATATTGGTGGTCAACCTCGGTTTAGATCCATGTGGGAACGCTATTGCCGTGGTGTCAATGCTATTGTCTATATGGTCGATGCAGCTGATCATGAAAAAATTGAAGCTTCAAGAAATGAACTTCATAACCTTTTGGAGAAACCACAGTTGCAGGTAAATTATTTCGGATATGCTGTCATCGCTCCGTTTAATATTCCATCAGCACAGGAAGACAATTAAGCATATAATATGTTTTAACATGACTAACTATGAGTCACAATAATTATATTTACAGTCTAACCATAAGTCATTTATCCCAGCTATATTACCCATAAAATTTGGGAGACTAATCCTATCATAAGTAGGAAAAGGAAAAGCATCCGGAAGATTGCAGAACATGTTTTGCTTAATTTGATACCAGAAACCTTTAAGTATTTTTACCCAGCTTAGCTGTGTCGTCGATGGCTAAAATGTATAAATGTTAATGCGCTGGAGTTTTCCTCAACGTGATTTATTAGAAGCTAAATTCGCTCTCGTTTTTCTCGAATCCTTTGCCATTGGAATACTGCATTTAGATAATAGAATGAATGAAAAAATCATTAATTAGTACAATTGTTGTTGCTGATGAATACTAGAAAAAGAAAAGGATTTAATTTTTGACTTTTCAAACTTGGTAATTTATTATGTATCATAAGTCAATCACATATCTGATTTAGAGAAACGCGACTGAACCATATTACTTTCCTCGTTTTTTTTCCTTCTCATAGATATATTTTTAATGGATCATTTTTGGTGCGATATAATTACAATTACTATTCGTGGTTTAACATTATTCAGTAATAGCAGTACATAGAATATATATTTAATATTAGAAACAATATAGTAATTATGTGGGTGATGCTTTGTTGTAACAGGGAATTCCTGTTCTTGTTTTGGGCAACAAAAGAGATCTCCCTGGAGCCCTTGATGAAAATGGACTGATCCAGAGAATGTAAGATGTCTTTATGTAAAGTCTAAAACAATAGTAATACTTACACTCCTATTATAGACTTTAAGACTGTTTAAGATTGTATTGGATTATTACAGAGTACAATTTGTAAATTAAAATCTAACACAAAAATTACATCCGAATTCGAACAACAAAACTTACATATAGAAAGACAAAAGACGATAGTTGCGCGAACTAAAAAATAATTAGAATGTAATAACAACTAGACGACTATAGCTAGATGATTGAAACAATGATTCTATATAATAATTTATTGATATTGATAGGAACCTGGACGTCATTCAAGACCGGGAGATATGTTGTTACTCAATCAGTTGTAAAGAAAGAGACAACATTGACATAACGTTGCAATGGTTGATTGATCATTCCTCAAAAACTGGCAATCGTGGGGCTTAAAATAATTGTCTAAAAAATCATTTAAAAATTCGTAAAATATTCCAAAAAAATCAAAATATTTACTTAAATTAATCATAATTAAAAAACAACATTATTTCTCGTTTATTGTAATATTTAATTATCGTTATATCGTTGTTATTATTTCTACTCCTGTCCAAAACCTTCTGTTTCCTCAATCGCAAATGATAATTTTTCTACTAGCTGTTCATAATTTTTATACGGTGGGAGGTCCAGTCGATTGAAGCAAGTGTGAGAACGCGGCAACCAAGTTTCCTTTCCAACCTGTTAAGTGGTCAAAAGACATAAGTATAATTAAATTAAATATACTATATATTATAGTATAGCCCGAAAAAGCCTCTGAATACGAGAAATGTTGATAATGTTGAATCTGTAATTATTGCAGCATCAGCTTAAACTAAATCATACTTACATCGTAAATAAGCAAAAAGAGTCAAACTATTTGAATATGTATTAGTTTTTTTCTTAGACTTCACTACATTATACAAGTACCAAACCATTAGTATTGGAAAATATAAAAACATGCTCTGCACCATATCGTGTAGAGTAAATAAACGGATAGGAAACAAGAGTCAAACAGTCAGAGGGTTGTATATGTAATTAAATCTGGTATGCGAGAATAGAACGAAAATAATTTGCCTTTTCGATGCAAAATCTTTGAGGTCCATTGGAACCCATAAGCTCTGCAAATCCACCGACAGGTACACGGCAAGTTCCACATGCAAACTGTAAAAGTCGAGCTCTTTTCTCATTGTCCATTGACTTGACGAATTGCCAGAACCATGTAATTTGTTTACTATTTCGGGTGTAATGCCTGCCAAAAGAAAACATTATTCTCAATTATTCAACTATTGTGAATTCTTACTAATTAGTTGTAAGCTAATAAGATTAATTATTGGCCAATATAAATGATGACCAGCATTTTACATACTACATGGAAAAAAGTGTCAACTTACATTAATCGCTAACCAACCTAATCACCTGGAAACTATGTTAGGCATACTTTCTAATATAAGTATAAGAATACAAGCAAATATATGTACCTACTTGTAAATTGTTATTATATTTAATTATATATTTGCTTAAATCCTAGATAATTTATTTTGTTTCATGGTTTTTGCATGATGTGAGTGATAAAAATAAATGCGGATCTAGCTCATAAATAAAAACGTCAACCCTTAAACGATATAAAATCGAAATTCAATAATCAATTTCCTTAATTAACCATATTCTACATACATAGAGTTACATTTTTCGGCTACCAGCACCATCCCATTAACTCGACATGCCTCATTTTCTAATACTTGGAAGCAAAAAAGTAACGTGGAACCACTAACATATACTTACACATCGCTATTTTTATACTATTAATACTTCATCGTAGCCAAAAGTTAGAAACATGACCAATGATTCATACTTTTTCTCTTAAGATGCGTGGATTGATTTGTGAGTCTGACTCATTACCAAATAGCTCACCGGTGCTCCGGCAGGTCGATTTAGTTGCAGTGACTGATCGACGCGGATAGTCTCAGATTGACTGCATGGATGGTATGCCATGGTAGGATTTACATAATAATTCTAATTTAAATTTTAGGACTTTTATAAAGAGACTGCACGTTACCTGTAAATAGTATTTCTAGCCCAGTCATCCACATCAATTTCTTGCATCCCGCATAGTAACAGTTCAAGTTCCCGTTCATCAAAATATTTAAGCCATTCTAATGGAACGACTTCATTAAAACCTTCAAGGAATGATTTAGTTTGCTCTTCAATCCCACGCGTCATTCGCCATTCTGTCATCATCCTACACAAACATATACAAGCAAATTGAGCCAATCCTCAAAAATCCACAGGATATCATACTATACGCCACTAACCACTAAATGCATGCGACAATGGAGTACCTATGTTGCTGGTGGCTATAAAACCGCGATTCAGAAGCAAAGTGCCAGGAACTCCCTTCGGATAAATACGAATAATGGGATACGTGTAACGTAACTGTATTGATATACATTAAGAAGAGCCACGACTTACTTTATATATTCCTCCTTGTTCGTTTCATCTACTCGAATACCATCGCCTCCTTCCTTCAGTTCATGATGTAAAACTTGTCCCAAGAGTTCAAAATCAACAGCAAAGTAGAGTTCCAGTCCACAATCATCAATACAGTTGTCGCGTATCCATATCTTCAAATAATTAAAATTCATAATTGTTAGGATCAAATATGACAGTTCTTGTTAGTTATATCCTTACGTAGCCTCTTAAATAAAATCCGTTTCGTACTAATGAATTGTAAAATTCTGGGTCTATTGACTCAATATCCTTTGAAACGAGTTTTTTATTGAGCATCCGTTTGAAGAAAGGCATAGTGAAAGCAGAGTAGATGAATCGTCCATGATATAAAGCCATTGCTATAAATCGACCTATGAACTTAAAGTAGTGAAGGTGATCTGGGTTGACGTACGATGCTGGGTTAATCTATGAACAATTCAAAACAATTAAAAGTTATCTACTTTTTTAATATCAATCAACTTCTAGTATGAAAATAGGGTCTCGTAAAAACTACAAAAAACATACAGCAGAACAAGAAGTTCTATATTCCTGAGATACTCACCTGGAGATTATAATTATTTTTATTTGCATATTCGAAAAGACAGTACATTGGATTGAGAACTTCGTGTGATAATAATAAAAACCATTCCCTACAGAAGAAAAGTACACAAAATAATTAAAGTACTTACAAATATTAACACAAAATTTCATAATTTCGTAATGTGAAATTTTCTGATTACATACCTTGCAACTCCACCATAATCAAGTCCTTCTTCCCCTCGGAATATAATATACAGTCGTCTTCGTAGTTCATAGGCAGGGTGGCGCATTATCTATTGAAAATATTGAAAATTTAATAATTATCTGCTACACCTAAATAAGAAAAACCGGCTGCAATTGTGGTAATCGCAGCTGTCATTCATTTTTGAGTATCAAAAATGAAAGCATGTTGTGAAATAAAATAATACCTGATGGAACGAGTCCTCAAATAATGTAGACCTTCCCACAGTTATTTTAATGTGAGATGGAAGAGCATTAGACTGACATAGATAACGAAATTGACATATCTTCCACCTAAACGATCTCTCATATGCTAAGGGAACACCGTATATACCAGGGCTGAAAAAAAGGAAGTAATTTTTTAGTCTTTAAATCCATACTTTTTATATTTGTTGCATTACAATGTATACTCTTATAGTTTAGAAAACGATCTATAAAAAAAATATAGATTACCCTGCAGAAGTTCCTCCACGAGGATCATCAAAGGTTGTAGTTCTAGAATTGTGGTCAACGAAATACCTGACATTGTCTTCAGTGAGACGGACCTCCCACCCTGGTGGCAACGGTTCGTTTGGTGTGTCGAAACTACCTTGGGTACGCGGGTCTTCCCACTGGGTAGTACAATTTTTATGGTTTACGTAATAAACTTTACCGTCTGGACGAGTTCGTTTTTCCCATCCATCAGGGAGTACTCCTAAAGTATCTGTCTCTTGTTCACCATGTAAAATTGTCTACAAATGTATACATAGTATCCACGGTTATTAAAACAGCTTTACAATATTTTCATACATCACAGCAGACATTTTGAAATTTATTTTTAGTCTTCGAGTTTTTGAGTTAGTTATTCACCGAGGTCACCTGTTGGGCAGGATAGAGAAAACGTCGTTCTCCTTGTTCTAGAATATGGTTTCTCATGCCTTGCCAATTATTGTAATGAGCCAATCTTTCACTACTAGGTCTCTGCCAAGTTGTAGATCGTGAATTATGGTCCACATAATATATTCTTCCTCTAGGATCCCTTCTCATCTCCCAGCCTTGTGGTAAGGGTTCCTTCAAAAATGAAATTCATATTATTACGTAACTTCCAACATGACGAGCGAAAACTCAAGGTTGTATTTCTTTTTCCTTTAAGTGACCCTCAGTAATAACTCTACATATAGCGCTGGCTCGATATCTGATCCAATATTACTGATATTATTGGTCATTGCTTGATCAACAATACCATTATAAATACAAACTGCAAAATAAATTACCGGCCTCTCCCATGTAGTTGATCGAGAATTGTGGTCTACATAATACCTTCTGCCGTATTCGTCGTACCGAACCTCCCAACTAAAAACAGAATAAATAAAAATTGCACACGTTCGCTTCATTTTGAACACTACATTATTAATACTACCTTTTAATTAAAAATAATGTTTGTACCCAGGAGGAAGTGGTTCGTTGGAATTATCTCGTGGTAAAACTGGGGCAGGTGGACGAGGGGGAGGAGCGGCTCTCGGCAGAGCAATATTATTATTGTTGTTATTATTATTATTGTTATTATTTTGAAGGCTTGGTGGAGGTGGAATTCCATCCCCGTTCGTTGTTTGCTCTGGTCCAGTCTATAGTAAAAGTTTAAGCACATCAACATCAATATATCTAAAATAAGAACTGACATTTAATCACCGTGTATCCTATAATAATGAGCGGAGCTGAAATACTGCCCGGGTCTGTTATAGTACGCGGGTCTGACAGGCCCAAAACTGAATAATACCCGGGTCTGTAATAGTACGCGGGTGGGTAGACATGACACAGGGGTACTCAGAAAAGCTTTATATTTAATTAGAAATATAAAAAATTTTAATATTAAAATCTATGTAGAAGTAACTTATCCGTTTTGACTATCACGTTGTTTGCAACCTGATGACTGGAGAAAAAAAATTTCAAAATCGGGGAATTTACACTATGTATTTAGTACGGGAGTCTGATTAGTCTCTTTAGTCAGTTTGAATGGTGGCGTACTATTATAGGATATACGGTACATTAAAAAAGTTTCTTAAGTAGCCTAAAC
>JAQFZE010003357.1:0-12744 GCA_034695245.1 Dicyrtomina saundersi | reverse complement strand
ATTGTATGTTATTGGATTGCATTGTAGCTGCTGCAGGTTCAAATAGGAATTCTACAAATTGTCACCCAGAATCAGGGGAATTCTTATGTAAATCCGGACACGAGTGTATTGATGCTTCCCAAGTTTGTGATAAAATTAATCATTGTACCGACGACTCAGATGAATTTCCAGATTGTGGTATAATTTTTTGTTTTTGTTGTTTGCCTTGATTTAAATTAATATCTCCTGGGCATACTATGTATTTGGTGGGATGGCGGCAGCCTGTATATGATTGACATTAATTCTGTGTTTTGTAAACGTTTCTTTTTCATGGAGTTGTTATACTTACATGCTAATGATGTATTTAAGATCAATTTCCATTTACTTCATAGTCCACTTCTTAATGTCTTAATGTCTCATATAGAAAAATCATGTTCGAACGTAACTTGCGAGCATGGCTGTATGCCGAATACGAATCCGGATGAAAAAGGAAGTTGTTTCTGTCGGAAGGGCTTTAAACTATCTGGGGTGAAGAGGGAAAGATGCTCCAACATTAACGAGTGTGAAGAAAATTGGGGTATTTGCTCTCAACAGTGCCGAGATTCTGCTGGGTCATTCAAGTGTAGTTGTATTCAAGGATTTAATTTACTCCCAAACAATTCCACGTGTGTTCCAATAGGTAATTGTGGTTCATGTCTTCAAATATAATGTTATCTTCCAATAATTCATTGAACTTACTATACAAAAAAAGAATCCTTATAGCATATTCCTAATCTTTTATTTTGCGTGAGCCAGTTTGAGGAAAACTCCTTTTTTATTAATTTTCTAATACCTTATTAGCCCTTTATCGAATGACCTTCTGTTAAAATATAGTCAGTTTCAAATTTTCCTGTTCTTATCGTTCTATACAAACTTTATTGGTTTGTTTTCCATTGAAGTTAGTAATGCAATTATAAAAATACTAAACATAAATTATCAATGTAATATATTGGCGCCGAAATTGTTCTGATGATTATATTCATTGCCTTCAGCAAACATATAGATAGTAAAGATTTTGGTTATATTTCTCATTGTATAGCACTATGTCCAATGTTCCAGTTCTTATTGTTAGAGCTGAAAATACATACTTTTCTTTTGTACTCGTTAATTTTCAGAACCCGCTTTAAAGATAATATTTGCATTAAAGGACAGTGTCAAAGTCTTGGATCCTTTAACATCCAGAACGACAACAATTGTAGAAAAAATGGGTCAAACGGTCGGAGTCACTTTTGATGCGGCACGTGGCTACGTCTACTGGACGGATGTACATGATAAACTCGAAGCTATTTACCGCTCAAAATTGGATGGGAAGAATACGAAAGTCATTGTCGACACTGGTAAATTTACACAAGTTTCCTCATAATAATTATCTTTATTGTTCCAAGAGAAGGACTAT
Source organism: Dicyrtomina saundersi (assembly GCA_034695245.1). NCBI lineage: Eukaryota > Metazoa > Arthropoda > Collembola > Symphypleona > Dicyrtomidae > Dicyrtomina > Dicyrtomina saundersi. Next base: position 11,330 of record JAQFZE010003357.1, on the reverse strand, counting down.
ATACTTAGCTTTCCTGTCGCTCTCCTGTAAAGCTCCTATTCGTATACAATGTATCTGAGACGCTCCCATAGGCTAGCCAATTACACAAATTTAATTATTCATAAAAACTACTTACTTAGCTGTCTGGCAATAGATATTATAAATTCTGCTATTGTATAGTTCTACTTACCTGTTCACATTTCTAAAGCTTATACAATAACTAGGTAGCTCACTGTAACAAAATTGTTGAATACAAAAGGGACAACGATGCGGTGGGTGAATGGTGGACCGTACTGATGACGCTCTATAAATAACAAATTGCCTTTGTAGTACTTTGTACTGTTTTGTATCGTATCAATGACGAGAACCAAGCTTTTGTTTCATGTTATTGTTTTTGCATGTGGTTCACTTGAATTTTACAAAACACATGAGTGCAAATATTTGCATCTGTAACTACAAAATTTTGCTTTAGAATTTAGAATGGAATAGCGGAATTTCATGGTAGGAAATTTTCTTGAAGCTTTCAAACGAGGACGGAAATTTTAATCACGGTTTTGGATTTGGCTTAAAATAAATTTAGTATATGAGTGGCAAGAAATTCTTTGTTGAAAAACCATGCGCTTTCGTTTTTTGCTGTACTAAAGTAGTTACTGTGTATTATTTTAATCAATGAGAATAACTTATTCGATACTCTTGGGTTTGTAGGAAGAAACTATAGGAAAATAAAAGAACATACTTTTTTTTTGTGCAAATCAATAAAGTCAAAAAATGTTAATAATAGTATTATTAAAGCAGTCTGCTCTGCAGAAATGACGCTACGTTGGGAAGATTATCTCGGGAGAAGAAAGAAACCTGACCAGAATATAGAACTAGAATGAATAAGAGTATAGTATTTATTAAAGCATTCCAGTTTTATATGCGTCTCTCTGTTTCTGCCTTTTGTAGCCTGACTTTGTGCAAGTACGACATTTAAGAGAGCTCTTTGTGCATTTTTATAAGGCTACCGCTGAGTTGAGCTCGGCAACGTCGTTTTTTTTTGTCTGAAAATAAATTTTCATTTTGTCAATTTGTAGGTTTACTTTTAGCGGAAGGTATAGCATTTGACTGGATTGCTGGGAATATTTACTTCACGGACTCAAATTTAACCCATGTTGGAGTTTGTGACAAAGATGGGAAATCTTGTGCAATACTTGTGCAGGAGCAAGTTGATAAACCCAGAGAAATTGTTCTTCATCCTATCAAGGGGTAAACATTTCATGCGCATATGTATTTTCTATTACCTATATAGGTACATACTTTATTTCGACATCTATTTCTTATTTCCTAATAAAGAAGTTGTCTACATTTTTTTAAGTTGTTCTTTGATGTATATATATATGTGTACGAAATAGGAAATTGTACTGGACAGACTGGGGTGTCGTTCCTTCAATAGTTTCGGCAGGGATGGATGGCTCCCTTCCGCTTCCCATCATCAGCACTGATTTACAATGGCCAAATGGATTGGCTATCGATCATGGAACTTCTCGTTTATACTGGACAGATGCTCATAGTGATACGATTGAAACGAGTAATCTGGAAGGGGGTGATCGACGCTTTGTGAGGACCACAGGTCTCCGCCATCCTTTTAGTATGGATGTCTTTGGTGATACACTGTACTGGAGTGACTGGAGTTTGCAACAGATCCAAAGTTGTAATAAATTCACTGGAGAGGATCATTCTATTGAGTTTGCACAACCCAGGGAACAGATTAATGGAGTTGCAATTTACCATCCTGCGGCACAGCCTAAAAATAGAGTCAATCATTGTGAAAATACTCGATGCTCCCACATTTGTGTTTTAACTCCAACGCAGTCTTTCCGTTGTTTATGTCCTGTTGGGATGATTTTAGAGTCTAACAAGAGAACATGCAAAGGTAGTAGAATTGGATTTTTTTTATATCTTCCCTATCTCACCTTCCTTTCAACTTATATTTATATATATAGCATTATTTTGTGTGTACAGAGTTTTACCAATGCGTATAATATATACGCTTTTCGCTCCCTGTAGAGGAAGTTGCTTCAAATAATCTTTTAATCTTTAGTTCTATAGTCATATATTGATTTGTTTTCTTAACATGAATTTATGCATTTGCAGATGACCCCGAGAAAGCAAAACTTTTCATGGCTGAAGGATCGAATTTGAATCAAATGCACTTTCACTCAATAGGACGTAGCGTGCTATCTGAAAAGAATATTGAAGGACTCCACACAATCGGCACTATCACCTACAATCCACTGAATGACACCTTCGTTCTCTTTGATACATTTCGGAAAAATATTTTCTCGTACGATCCAAAAACTCATAAATTGGATACACTGGTTTCACGGCATTTGGACTCCGTGAAAGGAATTGATATTGGTGAGAGTCGCTTGAAATTGTAAAAAAACATGCACACAGCTTTAATATTTAACGGTGCACGACGCATGCATTGATTTTTCCTTCGCACTTGCAGTCTTTACTCTACATTCTACATATACTTTTTTACTCGATAGTTCTCACGTCCAAAATGCGTTTTTTCCCCTACACTATACTACACTTAAAATATTTACCTCTACTACTAGTATTATAAATTTTTGTCTCTAATTTCACAATGTTCCCTATCTTGCGGGGATTCATAGATGCCGTTGGTCACAATTTATACTGGGTGGACGCTGGGAAGCAAACTGTAGAAGTTCAATCATTGAGAACTGGTGCTAGAGCTGTACTCCTTCATGATATGGAAGACAGACCATTTGATATCATTGCGGTTCCAGAGGTCAAGTAAGTAGGGGCAGTAGACTTTACGCAGCACGTAGCGTGTGTCCAGTGGATATTATTTTATGAGGCTAGTGATTGAAGACAAACAGAGTATAAAGGGAGACACATGGGGCATAATGACAAACATTTAACCATAGTAAATTCCATGTATGTTTACAGGTCAATATTTGTGGCTCTTGTTGGTCAGCGAAAGGGTCAAATCCTGAAAATGTCAATGGACGGCGTTGAGAGTGATGTCATAGCTCAAATATCCGATGGAGAGCCCATTGCCTTAACTTACTATCACGACTATGAACATATATTTTGGTGAGCTCGTTTATGTAATTTTTGATGATGTTTTTACGACATATCCAGAGTTTCTAAATTTTAGTGCATCCAATGTTTCTATAATTGCCTCCCTAGTTAGGTACTTACACATGAGTTTTATTTTATTTTTTATTTTTGTTGGACTCAAAATGATTAAAGCTACTTCATGCGGTAGTGGTAGTATATATAGCCCATTTCCCCCCCAATATTCTATTTACCAATAAATCTTCTTTCCTCAGCGGAGTGTGTAAATATTTGATTATAATTCTTCCTCTCGACACGTATTCGAGGTTTAAGAGTTTCAATATTTTATACGGAGGTACTCCATATTTATTTTTCATGACTTCCATCTTACTGTATGTGTACATACCATAACTATAGAATCTTTGGACCAAAGCCCTTTTACTATTGAAATATTAACTCAACTTCACGGCTGATCATTCACTTTAAAGGAATTTAAAATTCTTATGTAATATGCATTAATTGATTCTCGTTCTCCTTCTTTTACTGCAGGTGTGATCCTGTCAAGGGAACAATCGAGCATGTTTCCATAGAAGGCGGCGCTAGATTCTTGGCTGTTCCGAAGGCAGGTGTGCCATTTAGCATTGCATCTCATGGGAACAGACTTTACTGGAGTGATCGTTACACTCAAGCCCTCAACTCCATTATCATTGGGACTAACCAGTATGATTCCCCGATTTACTTGGGCAACGTGGAGGATCGCTTTAATACAAGCAGCACAGGGAATTTTTTTGCTACAATTGGAATCAAAGATAGAGATATGCGTAATATTGAAGATATGGTTGACTCTCACGAATGCTCACCTTCCCGGAAAAATGGATCCATTCCGTGCTCCCACATTTGCTTAATTTCAGAGGATGATAATAAGGCAGTATGCATATGCCCTGTCGGATTCCAGTTAGAGAAGAATAAACGAACATGTGTTCCTCTTACTATTTGCACAGATAGTCAATTTACATGTAAAGATAGTACTTGCTTGTCCATGGAGTATCGCTGTGATGGCTTTCGAGACTGCAGAAGTGGGGAAGATGAACTCAACTGTACTACTACCAGGACATGTCGTACTTCCGATTTCATTTGTGCGTCTGACCAATCATGTATCTCGGGTGTCTGGCATTGCGATGGAGAGAAGGACTGTCAGGATGGCTCTGACGAAAAAAATTGTCCAGACAAACCTTGTCCCAACAGTAATTACGTACATATAATTCTATTCTTATTATTTCCACATGGGCATATAAACTCGGGGACCCAAAAATATTTTTTTATGCTTTACCAGCTTCTGATTTCAAATGTGATCTGGGACGCTGTATTCCTCAAACATGGCGTTGTGACCACGTGGTGGATTGCCCTGACCAAGACTTGTCCGACGAAGCTGATTGCAATTTCACATGTAACGAAGATGAATTTAAATGTGGAGGCACGGATGGTCATGACTGTATTTCTCATGAATGGGTTTGTGATGGGGAGCAGGATTGCAGTGATGGTTCGGATGAGCCTGAAACTTGTTGTAAGGGAAAAATCTTATTTTCTTTATTAATATTTGTGCGACATCATGTAGGTAGTAACTACCAACTTGGGCCTAAGACCCCATACTTACAGAACTTATGCATGTAAGCCCGAAACTATATGAATTTATTTCTAACGACGAGGAAATTTGTATGTTGTACAGTTCAAGAGTGTGGCAAGGATGAATTTAGATGTATGAACCACCAGTGCATCAGGAAACGTCTAGTTTGCAATTCGCGGGATGACTGTGGAGATAATTCGGATGAAGCAAAATGTGACTTGGGTGGTTTTGTTGGAGGCTTACATTCGTCAACTTCATTGCGAGGAACAACAATTCCATTTAATGGAACGACCACAATTGCACCACTTCAGAGCCGCTCTTCTTCCAAGTGTTCATCGGATAAGTACTGGTGTCTCAGTGGCGAGTGCTTGGATTTCAAGTTGGTATGTAATGGAAAGGCTGATTGCTTGGATGGATCTGATGAAAGTGAAAGTAAGCTCAACCATAAAATAAAATAATACTGCATGCATGTACACCGACTTAGAAAGATACATATTTCTTGGCAATGTATATATTGCGCACTTTTAGATGATGCTGTGGTTAGGACTCCGATCCAGGCTAATTTTGTTTGACTAACTGATTTCACATTTTGGTACATATGTTGTATACACGTTGTCCACGACACTGAGAATAATTGATTGTAAAATTTTGCATGATTAATCATTAGTTTGCTCAAATACATGCGGATTGGCCAATGAATGTTCGCACACATGCAATCAAACACCGAGAGGTCCCATATGTAGCTGTCCCCCAGGATACAAGTTATCTTCGAAAGACTCTAAATCATGTGCAGACATTGATGAATGCTCAGACAAGATATGCGACCATTACTGCCAGAACTCGAAAGGAGGATACAAATGTACTTGTCATGATGAATACATTCTCAAGCCAGGTACGCTCCTCAATATGCTCCCAATTTCTTCCTTGTAGTGATATACTATACATGCCTATAATGTAGATACCACAATTTATTTTTTCTCTCACAGTAGTACCTACATATAATACTGAAACTATTATCTAGATTGATTCTAGAATGATTTATGTTACATTTACTTTCAGATCACAAGACATGTAAAGCCAAGGGTAATCCCCTTTTATTCGTGTACGAATGGAACTCAAAGATTTTTGTCGCTCCTCAAGATTTACTCTCGTCCACCCAAATAGCTGTACCATCTAGCTTGAGCGGAATGGATGTTAACTCCCACAATGGAAACATGTACTGGACTAATGGTATGATTATTAGGAAATAAGGAAATAATAATGAGTTACTATATATGTAGGCTCATAGCTCTGCGTTCGTACTATCTTGGAAATTGGAATGAAATGAGTGCGTGCAGAGATAAAAGTATTTCCTTCGTAGAGCTATATTGGCAATTGGGACTGTAATAGTTATTTCTATCCCGTTTTAACAGCTCGGAAAGGGACTATCGGGCGTGTGAACATTGATCCTAAAGTACCTTCTGAAATTCTCATTAATGGTTTGTCGACTCCATCTCATATAGCATATGATTGGATTTCAAATAATGCGTACGTTGTTTCGTCCAACTCACCTGGTAATCTCGAGAACATTATTATTTTTCCTTCCTATATAGTATAGTATAGTCATCCACTTAAAATGTAAATTACAGATTTGACTATGTATAACTGTACCTCTGGTCTTTTTGGTTTGGAATTGTAGGTCGAGAGCAAGCTCGACAAGTCGGGATTTGGATTTGTAGTTTGAGTAAAAATCCGCAGAAAAGAGCTTGTGCCTCTTTGTACCCAATTTCTGGTCATGATGTGACTGGAATAGCAGTCGCACCCGAAGAAAATTATATATTCTGGACGGAGGTTTCCTTCGGTTATTACTCATCTAGTGGGGCTATTACGAGAGGGAAAATGGATGGGACAGGAACTGCCATGTTAGCCACAGACAAGGTATAGCTCATAAAGACCAACCAAAGGCGTCGCATAATTGTTTTGTGGTGTCATAATGATTTATAAAGACTCTGCATGCAATACTCATTTTTCACAGGTAATAAATCCTACGGGCATAGCTGTAGATCATGTATTTAAACGCGTGTTCTGGATTGACTCGGAAACCCGAACTGTGGAGGTTGTCAACTTTGACGGAAAGGAGCGTCGAACAGTTATTTCCTCAGAGGTAAATTTTTTTTTCCGTTTCTGTTTTTTTTTTTGCACGTTGATTTATTTTTCATTGTCGTGGTCGTGGTGGGGAAAGAGAGATGGGGTTGATTTGTTGTTGTAGAGGATTAGGATATAAAATCGACGTGAATTAATGATGACACCAGTTTTGTAAAATTGGGCGCTCTGCTGATTGAACCATATTGTAAATAATTATAGATATCGCGGAAAGTAAGCAGCGGTGTGGCCGTTTTCGAGAATTGGGTCATGTGGAGTGATGATGGTAAAAATATTCGATGCCGAACAGACATGCAAGCGGAGTGTATGCATGTAAAAGTACAAAATGCTTCAGACGCTCGATATCTCACTCTCCTGCAACAGTCTCTACAGCCCACAGGTAGATTTTCATTATTTAAGTCAATTGCTTAAAAGAGCACATTGGGAGAGAAAATGGTATCAAGATGGAAGTTGAATAATTTAGTACGATTGGAACCCACTCTCCCTCCCTTGTGACTTGACGGAGAGGAGAGAGTCCAGGACTCTGTCCCGTCCCTATGTCCCTGTCTCTTTCCTCGACACCTGTTAATCTTGTCCTCCTTCCCATTGTTTTTCTTCCACTCCCGCTCATCCCTTCCTTAGATTTGTGAAATCATGGTCTTAATGTCTCAATGCGTGACGACTCTCTTTTGTTTGCACAGGGAAGGATCCTTGTGAGAATAATTCATGCAGCTTCATTTGCACGGCGACTACTCAAGAGTTTACACTGTCATCCAAATCCGTTCGCCTCCCTAAATGTTTATGTCCGGAGGGTTTTATTAGTCAAGACTCAAATGACAGGAATTGTACCAAGAAGAAGGCGAGTGCCGAGAAGCCGAGAGGTAGAGTCCCTCCCGAAGTTGTCTTCCCTAATCTTCCTCCCAGGAGTAAACCTCCAAAGTCTGGGAGCGGTAGAATCAGTTCGGGTTCGGGGAAGGAGACTATCAGCACTAGGGACGATAGTCGTCGTGGCAGCATTGGGAGTGACGTCGGGAACGACGAGAACATTCAGAAAGTCATTGCTGACCGTGATCCGGAGTCTTCGTACACGGGAACGATTGTCGCGGTCGTTCTTGTTGTTCTCATCATAGCCCTAATGGTCGGAGCTGTTTATTTTTACAGAAAAAATAATGGCCAACCCAAAATCCTAGTCCGTCCCTATGTTCAACAATGGTAATTGACATTTTTAAACATGCTCAATTTTATTTTCATTTCTCGATTATATTATGTTGACTTTATTTGGTTTCCCACCTGCTTCACGTCCTGCACAGTATATAGACACTATACTCATCCCTCCCACAGCCATGCGTTTCTTTATTTTTATTTATTTTGTCTATTTTTTTCCCCCCTTCTGCATTTTTTTTCATTCTCTTTTCTCGGAGTGCCCGTGCCGGTGCCGGTGCGGTGCGGTGCGAATGCCATAGTAGATCCGAACTGCGCTCTACATGTCCAACGTCCTTCAACTCGTTAATTAAGCAAAACTATGCAAGACTTGTACTCAAGGCTCTTTCTTTATCTTTCTCTTGAAGGAATGCTACCTATACGAACCAACTAAATGCTCTCACTCCCTCCTATATATGCACCAACTATCAAATTTCACGTTTTATTGTGTATCAGTATGCAGCTATGGTAACGGTCAAGTACCTGGTGTTAAGTACTGTACTGTACTGCTCTGTTCTGTTGTACTTGTACTCCACCCTGTACTTCCATCCAGGGGAATGGGGAACTTCAGAGTCCAAAGTCTGACTATACGACATTCTGCTCACATACAAGGCCAAATTTATGCATGCACGAGAGCTTTCTCCATCCATATGTACACGTCTTTCCAGCTTTTCCCTCTCATAGTTTTAATAGTAGCAAAAGACAGTCATGTGTACACTCGGTCCGCATGCATGGGACGCTCTGCTCTCTCCGCCGTGGATATAATTGGAATGGGTTAGAAATTGAACAGAAAATAGGAATATGAAATATGTATTGGATATTATGTTCCCGTAACTTTACGAGGCTTATTATAAGTAATAAAATCCTACAGTGTTTATACAAGAGGCTGTCATGAAGTAGGGTGGGTGACTAATCGTGAGTTTCCTATCTACACACAGTTTGTGATTTAAAATGTTTTACAGGGTTAAATATGTAAATGATCCGGTGCAAAGGTGGAGGGACAGTCGGAGGGAGCCATTAACAAATCATGATGCGTACTCGGACGTGTATGATGCCGGGACGAGTGATCATACCTATGCAAATCCAATATATGATGATGCAGTAAGTATTTTCCCTATCGATTACATACGTATACATCCATCTCTCCAACTCCAAGCATTTTCATTAGGCAATTTTCATTCATGACCGGAACCCATTCCGCCTTCGATCAGCCCTGTGTGCCTGTGTAGACTAATTAATATGTATACTTACTGCATGGGAGGCAGTGGAGAGTCATTAAATTACCAAATGACTTGTTTTTATAGGGCCACATCAAAAAAGCTGACGATGCTGGGAATAAGGGCGAAGCAAGATCTTACCCAGACTCCGGAATCCTCACTCTCATCGACAATGAGGCTGGTCATAGTGAGTATGAAGATGATCTTCATGACGGTCACTACGTCTCCTACAGTCAACGAGATAAACTTATAGATAAGGAATTTGTTTGAAGTCACTATATTATGCGCTCTGTAGCTTGTCAAGTAAATGTTCAAGAATTTAGAGGGATGCCAAATTTAGTGTTATTAGCTCATACATATATGTTAGATTTAAACCTTGTACAGTATAAGTATTACAAACTATATAGTCATTTATCCATATAGTTATACCCACCTCCCTCCATATTGTTATGCTACACTGCCCAAATTTATTTTTCATGTAAACTTAAATTTCCTTAGTAAAAAGAAAATGGGAATAATGTCATTGTTTGTTCACTTCTGCTGCGTCCTAAGTGTACTTTACTAGTTGATAGATCTCCGTCACGTACTCCTGATTTTTTGTCTCTGTCTCATCCTCGAGCGTCGAGACTCTCTCCAAATATATATACGTTATATTCATACATATTATGCGATATTATTTTGTTAAATCTTAAAGACTATGGAATTAGCTTATTACATGTTCCATGGGCCTTGTTTCAAAGTTAATAAAAATCCTACAAGAAAAAATTTCTCAAATATCCGTGATGGAAAAAACTTTCTCAATTACATGGAAGAATGTGAGTCAAAGCTGAGCTGAGGTGTGCACGCATGAAATAGTTTTCTTTATGAACATAGTGTCGGGACGGATATGGACGGGCAGTGGGAGAGCTTCCGGTCGCGCTGGGATGGTCCGTAGAAAACAAGCATTAAGAAAGACTCGGTCTCCGTTCAAACAAACTACGGAATGAGCTCAGAGAGTGTGAGAAGCAAGGAAGTTGCCGGGATGGTTAATAGAAAAATTAACTATTCAGCTCCCATCATGATTTCTATCTATATATTAAGTCGGCTCTCCTTTGTCGGCGTCCGCATCCGCGGGCGTCCGTCTCGTTCTCCCCCGTCATCCTGTGGTGGTGGTGGTGGTTATCTTTATCAAGTTAAAATACTCTACACTCTACACACAACATTTACTCTCTCCAATGTGTATACTACGGAGAGGTACTACGTAAAGTAGGTCCCTCACACTACTCCACTCACCCATCAAACTTTGCCCATGAACGTAAATAGCTCGTCAAAAATAACTTTCTCCACGTACATACCTATGAACAAGTAAATGAGGAAGGGAAACTGCGGATATAGTTGGAATTGGAGAGAGTGTGAAACAAACGGAAATTGCCACAGAATATTCACAATTCATACATAGTGGAGTGGAGTATTTAAAGAAAATTCTCCCTTCTACGCGCTCCACTAATTCGCACAAATCCTAGAAAATACAGTATAGGTATAGGTACTGCTACTCTGAGTTTTCTTGGTCCTCGTTTTCCGTCCGTGTCAAGAAGGTGGTCTCGTGCTGTAGGGGAAGTTGAAATTCAAGTTATGGCTGACTGACTGGCTGGCCGGCTGGTACTGGTACTGGTACTGGTCACTCTCCTTGAGGACAATTATGCTGTCCACGACCACATGCACAATATAACTAAATTATGCCAAAACTAAAACAGAGGAGCATATGATATTATATAAGAAATGAATGGGACTGACTGGGCACAGGATTTATTTAGAATGGAGTTGAATGGGAAATTGTGGGAGACGCGACGAGGAAGGGAAGTACGAGGGTTTCTCCCTTATGGCAAAGATTTCCAGCTCACAATCATCAGACTTGTTCAATTTAGTTGGGAGTTAGTTGGAGTGTAATCATGGGAAAGGTGTAGAGTGGAGCCGGAGCTTTAGTTTAGAGTAACAAGGTAGTCATTTTAAAGTTAAATTATTATCGTCCTGTTGATCTCCTTCTTGGCGAAACCGGGCGGGATGTTAAATAATTGAATCCAAAGGTCTTTTCTTCATACCCACCTGTATTTCCTCTCGTCACGCGAGCTCAACTTCATACTTGC
>JAQFZE010003356.1:0-12745 GCA_034695245.1 Dicyrtomina saundersi | reverse complement strand
TTTCTCTTCTACTTCCAATTCCAATGCACAATGTTAGGTTAACTCGCTCAAGTTCGAGTTATCTCTCTCTCTCTCTCCTTCACTCATCTTGTCACACTCTGTACTTCAGATTTCGTCTGTGTTTGTTTGTTTCCACTTTCTGTCACTGGAAATTCCCTATGTCTTCCTGCCCTACTACTGATACACTTGTCTGTCGCCCTCTCGAAAAATTTTGGAGCCGAGTTTGATCTATATGTATAGCACTATATGGCGGTCGCGGGTCGCGGGTCGTCGGTCGTCGGTTTCGGTTCTCGGTTGTCGGTTCCTTCCAAATTTCTTAAACCCAATGCTAAAAACCTATTTGTATTCAGCTTTTCAACACACAACCAACAATTCCAAACTCAACCACCGCTACGAACTTGACAAATAAAACTGTAAAATTCGAGAATTCGAAAGTAAAGATTTTGTAGGAGTCTTTGGAAGGAACTTTGTACATTATTTGTACCTGAGCTGACATATAGGGTTGGCTCCGTAGTCAACTTGCAAAATATTCTATGTACCTAGGTACATTTTATACATTCATCAAAAGTATAAATCTCAGCATTCTGATAAACCGTTATACACATGGGTATATTTGAAATTAGTTTGTTTTGGGATTTATGCGAAAAATATAGGGAAGGCGCGACAGGACGTTTTGCACTAACTAAAAAGTATGGTAATAGACATGTATGTACATATACGCATGTGGGAGAGCTATACGTTATATGTGCATTGGCGGGGGTTTGATGGGTGAGTTCATCTTTGTGTAAAGTTGGTCTGGCTCCAAAGAATAATGGTTGACTCAAACGTAAGAGTTTTCATGTGTTGTCGCTCCTCAACCTTTTATGACTCTCAAATCTTTTCTTATCGTTACCGTTACCATGACGCTCCTTGCTCATCTATCCATACAAAATTCCAAGGATAAGATGAAGGGAAAGTCAAAGGAAAGTTCGACTCCTATATATACATATTATGTACACTCAACAACTGAACAACGAGAACGAGATGCGGAGGAGAACGGCTCTCAAGTCAAACTCAAAACTGGAGAGCCTATATCATCATCAGTATATCCATACACAAAACGTCTTGACTTTATATCCGAGGTTTTCCTCCTCCCGATTCTCTGTACAGTCAGTCACTGTCTCTTCCCTGACTTTCCCATTAACTCAATGAAGATTGTTTGGAGCTACTTTTTTTGTACAGCTACCACCACCAACCACCACCACCACCACCGCCACTCTCTTCGCAAATTGAGGTACTAACTTTCTTATTGAGGAGACATTACTGCCGCGCTATACCAACAAATTCCTCCTGCATTTTAATTTTAAATAATTGTATTTTCTCAGCTTCAAATCCCAATCCAATTGGTTGTCCTCAAGGTTATCGACTTTAACTTTCGAGTCAAGTTCGTTTTAGTAATCCTTTTGGTTGGATTTGGATTTGTGTTAAAAAACATGACATATTTTTTCCAGCGTATTTTAATTTGGTCTTGGAATATTGGTAGACTAATCAAAATGAAGGAGAGAAGGCAAGCAGAGATAGAGAGACGGGCATAGGCATGGGACTTGAAACGATTAATTTAAATACATTTTTATTATGTTATTTTAAGAGAGAAGAGGCAAGACAGAATGCGGATAAGGCGAATATATGGGAAGGAGGAGATATGAGGAAATTGTTAGATTAGATTTTATTCTGTGAGAAGTTGGAAAGTGTTTTTCAGGAAATCTTGAACAAGCAAATAAAGATTTTTTCTACCTTACTTTCACTTTTAATTCATCTACCCTATAGTTTTCTTATACTGACATAAGGTCCCCAGTGCTTGGTACTTCCACTACTTCTCCTTGAAAGAATGGTGCACCTAGTAGGTAGGTCACGTACATTAAATAAGTGGTTGGGTGAATGTACTATACATGCTAGATTTAACATTCGAAAAGTCTCCAGTGCAGTGTGGAGGTGTGTACATGAAGAAGTTTTTGGCAAAACGGGCCAAGTCCACCAAGGCAAATTTTACAGGAACAACGAATAATGAATAAAAGGGGGGAGGATTATTTTTTAAACTCAATTTTTTCTACAGGTACTGTAACTGACGAAGCGTTATTACAAGCAGTTTCATAAATCTGGACTGACTCTGGAAGTTTTAAGAAAATTTTCAAAAATTCTAATTTGTAGACTTTTTCCGTTTTGCCTCAAAATGCATAACTTAACGTGGAGGAAAAAGTCCGTGATGAAATTTTAATCGTCTTGAGTGAAACCAAACTTTTTTTTTTAACTTTTAAACTTTTTTTTGCATAAAACAATTTGTCTTCAACAAACTGCAAAAACACTCAAAAACTAAATTTAAATCAGATATGCATGTTTAAGATGGACTTATCCCATTTTGCTAAAAATTATTTGAAGAACTTATCCCGTTTTGTCAAAACACGAAATGTTTGCTATTTTAAAAAATTGTTTTGGTTGAACTTTGACCTTTACCATTCGACACAGTAACATATCTAGTGGAATAGTAGACGTAACGCAAATAATCTCATTTTTGAACAAAAATGGACTTGAACCGTTTTGCCAAACAACTCTTCGTATGTACAGAAAATGTAGGTAGTTGGCTAATGTGATGATAAAGCAAAATCCAAAACTGTCTCACACCGTCCTTAGTCTTAACTGTCTGTAGACTCTCCTCATACGCCTTGTAGCTTGAAGGATTGACGTTGTCAGGAGAATATTTTGGGGGATTACAGAAACTTTTTTGAATTGACAAAGTTGACAATATACATTTCTTCAAGAGTCTTTTATGCTCGTGTCATAAATGTTTGTGCATGCGTAAATATATGTAGGTACCTAGGTACCTAGGAGTGTATCAGTACTAGTGTACCTATGTGTGGATGGAGGATGGGAATAGAAAGAATGTGAGTGAACAAAACTGTCACTTTCAGGAAGTTTGAGGAATTTAAAACGATGAAAAAAAAGTATCTCTATGCCTATATTTACAGATTTCCCCTTGTTCGTATTTTAACTGTTTTTCGAACTTGAAAACTTTTATTGGCAGTGAGGATGGGGAAAAAGTTAGTGTGTTAGCACACAGAGTTCTTTGAGAGAACTCAATTTTACATCCATATCCATATATTTACAACGTCAACATTTCAAGAGCGGAGCTGATGATTAGGCAGAATTTCCAGAGTTCAACTTAACTTGTGTTAAGTGATAGGTGAAACTGAGACACTTTTAACTACTGCTCATATCATTCATAATGGCGGGCTTTGAAAATCAAATAGGCATATATCATGTATTAATAAAAATTTTGTTCTTGAAAATCTTGTAATGTAAAATTGAGTGTTGACCTTCCTTAAGCACTAAATTTCAAAATTCTTATTTTAAGAGAAGAAACGGACTTCTTTGACTTTTTATTGCTTGATGATTGAGCTAAAAAAGTTTTTTTAACAATGTAATGTTAAAAACCCAATTTAAAAAATTGAATGATCTCGAGTTTTTTGAACGCATCTTCTAAAATATTTTCCCACTCAAAAAATATCTTTGACATGATTTGATGAGAATTTTTTTATTTTCCAACAACGTATCTAACTATAACTATAGTAAAAGGTGGGTCCGGTCCGCCAATGGCGTGTACTGTAGTAATGGCTCAAACTTTTAACTATTGGAACACACACTTAGAATGGAAAAAAAAAGTGTGGAAGTGAATTGAAATAAATGAGGTTCTGGACGAAGGGTGAGATGGGACTATATATTGTCGTTTTTACTGTAATTGAGCTCATTCAATGGGGATAGATTGAGTTTCTCTCTCATAGTCAGGACTTTGCCGTATTGCTATCGTGGTTTTGTTGTATTGTGAGCCATTTTCACTCTTGTCAGCAGACCATGGTAAGGTATGGGATAGTCCATGGAGGTGGTGGTTGGGCCTCGTGATATGAAGGGAAAAGAGCCGAGGTAAAAGCGAACCATCTGGACACTTAAATTACCGACTACCGAGACCGACTCCGACTCCCAACTCCTATGGGTTTAGCCAAGAATAAGTAAAAGTTAAGTTGAGTGTAAATCGGTTGGAACTGCGAACCTAATCTTGTCTTCACAATATCTACCCTTTATGGGAGGGAGCCCATATACCCACTACAGATCCAAGCTGTCCAATTTGTATATAGGCATATAATCATATATAGGCAGGGGTGATACATCTCTATATATTTTATAGGAGAGTTATATGGGAGTTTTGCTGACTAAACATATATTTAGTACAGAAAAGAAAGCGCTTTGAATGTGTGTGTGTGCGTAGGGAAGTTGGTTAGTAGGAGGTAGCGTAGTTGTACTTGTTAGGCTTGAATTGCGACTGGATCTTCCCCTGACTTTGAATGGTTCTGTATTTGGTTTGTATACCGTGAGAATCTTCCCGGGCTCGTCGTCTCCATTATTTTGTTAAGAGTTGAACGACTCTGGGCTCCCCAAGGTATTGCAGAGCTTACTTATGAAAGAACGTGATTCCGATGGGAAGTAATAAGATAAAATGTATTGATGTGTATAATATGGAGTGTGGACAGGAAAAAGCGGAGATGACTTTCCTCAAAGTGGAATCTTGTATATAGGAAAATAAGAACATTCTCATAATTATGTCCACTCTACGAATTTCAAAGCATTTAATAATCATGTAAAAAACTTCTATAGTGAGAAAAAAAATTGTAGCTACCGACTATTTCTAATAAATTAAACCCGTCCTAGTTTTTTTCCTTGTGTTATATTTCTTATTTCATGTAGAAGGAATCTATACGGAAATTTTGCTCAATATTTTCAAAAAAGTATTGTATGATAAATAGTGTATTAATATTCATGTAGTTTTTTCATTGAGTCGTCTTAAAAATGAAGAGTTGTTTGGCAAAACGGAATAAGTCCATAAAAATGACTTTCGGCAAAATGGGACAAGTCCACCTAAAACATGCATTTCCGATTTAAATTTGGTTTTCCAGTGATTTCGTAGTTTGTAGAAGACAATTGCCGTGCGTAAATTTGTTTATGCAAGAAAAAGTTTAAGAGTTAAAACAAGTTTGGTTTCACTCAAAACGATTAAAATTTCATTTCGCGGACTTTTTCCTCCATGTTAACTTATGCATTTTGAAGCAAAACGGAAAAAGTCCACAAATTAAAATTTTTGAAAATTATCTGAAAAATACCAGAGTCAGTGTAGATTTTTGGAACTGCTTGTAATAACGCTTCGTCAGTTACAGTACCTATAGAAAAAAATTGAGTTCAAAAATATAATCCTGTTACCTTTTATTCATTATTCCTTTTTTCTGTAAAATTTGCTTTGATGGACTTGACCCGTTTTTCAAAAAAACTCTTCAAATGTATTGAATTGGTTTCCCTTGGTATCATGAGTTTCAAACTTAGCAGTGAGTAAGTATTTGTAGTGGGGTGAAAGTATATTTAGAGACGCTAATCACATTTACCACGGTCCTCGGCTTACCTTATACCCACCCTATGCCCGGTGTCCCCTCTCTTTATTTTCGCTTTGTTTGAGCTGGCAGACTGAGTGGGAGAGATATCCGAGGGCCGACTTAATCTTGAATTTACGTACAGTGGTGGACAGAGAGGGAAATGTTGGTCGTTCGAATTTTGCTCTGTAATGCTTATTTATATAGGTCTGCTGTGGCCTTGCAATTGCTTTGACATTTTGTTTTTAGCGCATCGGTTTGAATGTAAGATGTGACAGACACTGTGAGTGTAAGCGTAGGTATTGAATTACCGCACTACAGGGGCATTTCCATAACATCAAAACAAGGAATTACTCAGCTATAAATGTGGTTTATATTTTTACTGTTTTTTATTCCAGGAAGGAAGCTGTTTATGAGGAGGAAGATACGAATACGACGGACGGCTATATATATTGTTATTTTCTCTGGCTATTATTAGACAGTCTCCAAGGAGCAACCAGGAAGGAGAAAGTTGTGCAGGAGAAGAGAAAGCACTTCCTCCACTGACTACTGACTACTTACTCCTTGAGTCGACATTTTAAAAGGTGGAGAAGAAAAACGAGAAAAACAAAGACGGACTTCAGAACGGCGGAGGTAACAAGAAGAGAAGTAGTCGAGAAAAGTATTTGAGTTCCAAGTTGAAAAATTATTTCTATTTTTATCTATCGACGTCGCACGTAGGCAGTGGCAGGGGGGCTGCTGTTGCCTCAGTAGAAAAAAATACTCACTCGAAATGCTTCGGAATGGAACGAATTCCACACCCAATCACGATCATGACTGGCCAAGATTCTTCCGACTTATTTTCATCTCTAATGTGGCCACATTTGCATCCATTGGGAACATCTTCACAATTAGTGCCATCATGGTGGATGACCTCCTACGCAAGAAAGGTATGAGAATTTATTCTTGTTTGCTCTCTCTTGGTTTTGATTAAAGGCAGTTTAAAGTTTGTTTTATTTTTTCGACTATGAACTAATTTTACCAAAGCAATGCAAACTTCCACAAGTGTGAGTTCTTTAATTTTCAAGATTATTTTCTGATGTTTTCTCAATGGTAATTAATGCTAAATGTTCGTATATTTGAGGTTCATAAAAATCAGAGGTAAAAGTACGACAGTAATTGAGTCAGTTCTGTTTTTTCCTTCACTGGGGAAAAAGCTGGGGAGAAAGCAAAAGAGAAAGTAAAAGTGAAAGCAAAACGCTAGAATTTCTAAAGCCAAAGCCAAAACCAAACAGCTTCTATTAAGTTACATTTCCTCCTCCTTAGTTGGCTCAGTTCTCTCTCCCTCTAGACTTTTGCTGTATTCATGCTGTCAACCAACATATGCTAACGATAACACGATGGTCTGAGTCTCGGTCTTGGGGTCTCAACAGGTTGTCCATATATATATATATATTATACATGCAGTCATTGCCATGACCATGACCATTCCCTATGCCATGATATAGCTTATGGTCGCGTCCCCATTCGCCCATTCCCCTTATTATCCTATTACAGTTTGAGGCTATGTATCAGACACTTTATGAATGCACGCCTCCATTCATATATTTAGACGTCCCAGCATATAGCTCCTATATACTTTCTTTAGTTTCACTCTGAAGCTTTCCCTTTCGTCTACACTCTCCCTTTGTTATCAGTACATTAATGTTTGTTCAACTTCAGGAGCGGAACAAAAGACAGTTTCTACACAGTATCTCATTTACTCATAACATCTGTTGAAAACTTGGGACTGGAAAATAGCCAAGAAGAAATCCTCGTCACGTTTCAATGTATAGAAAGCTACACTCCAACTCCATGCTTTCTCTATAGTATAATTTAACTTGCAAATTCCAACAAGTTTATAACCTTGATCATCATAATACATTATATTTGCTTGCATTTAAAATAATAATAACTAAAATTGTCTAAATAATTATAAGTTATTTGAAGGGGCAATACCGGCACCGGCCATGGGATAATTAAAAAAAAAAATTCATATCAATTATGTCAAGATTAAGGTAAAATATTTATATATCTCTAAAATACTAGTGCAGTTTCCGTTTCGTTGACGGCTACAATTTGAAGGAAATATGAAACTGCCAATCTATTTATAATCTCACATTGCTCTCTACCTCCCAAAAGAAATTCAAACGCTATTAACTTCATCAATAATGCACACAGATGCTTTTTGGAGGAAATGAAGACGAAAATAGAAAATAAAATATAGGGCATAGGAATTTGTATGAGAATTTGAATTTCTATTATTAATTTTATTTTTACATCCCTCTTCGTATCTTCGTATCTTCGTCTTCTTCTCCTTAACCCTGACTTCGATTCCAACAACTAATTTTTGAAGTAATGTACCATTCCGGATCGGGGAAATTGAAAAATGAGAAATTCCCTCATCTAAAACAAGTCAAAAAAAGTTCTATAAAAAGACAGGGACTTCAAAAATTAGGAGGTACGTAATATGCATATAGTACCGAAACCGAAGAAAAGATAAGAGGTTTAAAAGATATGTGAGTGGTGGACCATTTAGAACATTAGTATACTTTCTCCTCTCATATTACTCATGTCAACCTACCCACCATATAGCGAGACATACTACTTGAAAAAAACGTACTATACGAGTCAATTCTGCACAGATACGTACCTATCTTGTAACCTCGCAATAAAGAATAAAGTGATAGCTTCTTACCACACAGTCAGGCTTCCAGTCTCAGTACCAGTCCCACTCCCACTCCCAGTCCCAGTCCCAGGGACTCTTAGATATCTATGACAATAAAATATTTAGATTTTCCACATGACGTCATTCGTCCATCTCCATCCCTTCACACTACCCATAGAGGTATGTCGTAGGTAGGTACACGTACCCATTCTTGGGAAGATAGTTTAAATGTTCTTGTAAATTGTCAATGCCGCAATACAAATATCAATTTACCAGGGAGTACATCTTTACTACCGTACAAAGACTATATAAGGTCTTAATCTCTATTATACAAGAATATATCCACCATACATATACGATATATCGCATGGTTTCCATTCCTTCCGTACATACAATTATCATACCTATGTGCGGTATTTTCTTCCCTGGGATTGTTGTTTTGCTCACTTTTTGCAGTCGCAGAGTTTCGAATTTTCAAATAACAGGAAATCATGGGATACTTTGTTGCTAAGAGGAAACACAAGGCAGCACCTGTGCTACAAACAGGGAATTTTCATAAATAAAGAGAAAGTCAGAGAAAGCGAGTGAAAGGTAAAGTGGGAAAATGCACAAATATGTATTCCCAGGATGGTTGATTATGACTTTTTTTTTACTTACTAACAAGACACTTTGTATTTCCCTCTTGCTATTTTTCGCTTGTATTTTTACCTGTCTCTCACTTTCTCTTTTATGACTTTCTCCTTCTGACTCCGGTTTCTATTTTTGCTCGCACAGAAGCCACACATCCTGGAAAATAATCATAAATTTAGGAACATAAAACCATAAAATGAGAATGTACCTAGGAACAGGAAGGAAACATACAATTATATTGTCCTATATCCCATATATACTTGCATTATAGCAGTACATGTATTGGTAGTATAGTCTATTTTTCTTTCACGAGTATTATGACCTGCGTTCTTATGGTTGTTTGTTGTAGGATGTGGGATTTAGGATGTATCTTTATTTTTTTATGCTCATGCTTTGTTCCGTCATTACTGATTGATTGAGAGTGTGCTTGTGTTAAGGGATCAAATTTTCATGGAAATAATAAATGTATCAATTGGAGTACTTTGTCACAAAATATGGAAGATGGATCTAGAATGGAAATTTAATTTTGATTGGGATCATTGGCAATGCCAATGCCAAATTTTTATACTTTCTTTTATGTACAAATTTTTGATGTAGGTAATTGTATTTCGTGCATATTTATTGCTTTGTATTTTCTTTAGGCACACTGCAAACTTGTTTTATTTTGCTGTACACTTTTAAAGCTTGATAAAAAATATCGTAATATAGTAATAGAGCTTTCAAGGGGGTGGAGAAGTTATAAATTCTTGTAAGTGGCTGCATATAGTAAGTATAGCTATGCATATATAGTTCTTTGAGAGTCTTCTATCTGTGATACACAAGTCAATTTTGAATAGAGAAGTAGAACGTTTCATTTCTATTTTATATATCTGCAAAGAATTATTTAGAATTTTCTTTTTATCTCCGTATCCAAATAACTTCCAATAATAGCAAGCCGTATAGGTACTTGCTGCCCTTTTTGATGCAAGCTTGAATTCATATTATATACATATAGTTTGAGTGATGGGCTCAGGACTTTTGAGAAAGAGGAAATCGCTATACAGTAATAGTAATAATAAATTATAATCTGTAATCGCATTACTGGCACTGGTCATTTTAGTCACAAAAAGAAATTTTGAAAAGCAACTGAAACTTTAAGCCAGTCTATTTAATTCCATTATTCCTAAATTCTGAATCATACTCATCTGCATCAGCTGTTGAAGATGAAATACAAACCGTTTTTTGCATTTTATTAAGAGATTTAAATATTCTCAAGATCAGTCTTCTTGAGAAACATATTTCTGTATTTATTTGTTTTTTTATATTTTGTTGATTTAATTTAAGATTTGGAGGGAAATTTAAATTCCCATATTACCAGATACTTGCACATTGCGTATTAATAAACCTACACAAAAGAAAAGAGCGTAGTATCGAAGTTTAGATGCGGTGGAAAGTTGTAACTGTCCAACATTACTGTTAATGTACATTTATATTTTCGCAAATTTCAAAATGTCCTAATGGTATGGTTTAACTTTCCAAATATGTATTTTAAATAAGTTTTTTTTGAAAAGCATAAAATAACGAAATTTTTTATTTATTGTGTATTT
This sequence comes from Dicyrtomina saundersi, assembly GCA_034695245.1. Taxonomy (NCBI): domain Eukaryota; kingdom Metazoa; phylum Arthropoda; class Collembola; order Symphypleona; family Dicyrtomidae; genus Dicyrtomina; species Dicyrtomina saundersi. Next base: position 2,396 of record JAQFZE010003356.1, on the reverse strand, counting down.
TTGACATTGCAAAGAGTTGACATCCCTCAAATTAAAAATATATCAGTAACTCAAAGCCTCCAGTTTATGGAAAGAATTTATTCCATTTTTGTATGTTTATTTGCGTGCTATTTTGTCACACAGAGTGTTTCCAACCCTGTGTGTGAATAATATTGATACCCGCGCTCACCGATCATGTAGCTATTCATAATAAGCTTTTGAGAAGGAACGAATGTAGCCTCCTCTTGTTTGAAGCTCCAACACTGGTCTCACTCTAGTTAATATCTGCATACAACTTTTCCGATACAAATTGTAGCTTACAACCTGGCACATACAACTCATGGTTAATTCATATTATTTAGATTTAAGCTATTTCGATACAACTTATTCCGATTCAACTTATTCTGTTCTATTATTCTTATTATAAGTTGAAAAAGGTATAAGTCAAATAGGTCACATATTGAATCGGAATAAATTGAATCGGTCATAAATTGAATCGGTCAGAAGTTAAATCGGAATTAGTTTAATTGGAATAAGTTGAATCGATCATAAGTTGTGTCGGTCATAAGTTGAGTCGGCATAAGTTGAATCGGAATAAGTTTAATTTGAATAAGGCGAATCGGTCATAAGTTGAATTGGAATAAGTTGAATCGGTCAGAAGTTGAATCGGAATAAGTTGAATCGGTGATAAGTTGAACCGGTGATAAGTTGAATCGGTCAGAAGTTGAATCGAAATAAGTTGAATCGAAATAAGTTAAATCGGAATAAGTTGTGTCGGTAAGAAGTTGAATCGGAATAATTTGAATCGAAATAAGTTAAATCGGAATGAATTGAATAGGTCATAAGTTGAAGCGATTACACGTTGATTCTGAATAAATTATATCTGAATTAGTTAAATCAGAATAGGGGGAATTGACCATAAGTTGTATGTGCCAGGTTGTAACTAATAAGTTGTATCGGAAAAGTTGAATCAAGGTAGAATCCTCACCATATACTCTAAACTGCATCTATGACTCTATGACAATAGGAATGTTTCCAAAGGAGCTCAAGTTCTTCGATTTACTGTTATTTTCTATTTTCTCCTCCCCTCCAGTCTCCAATGTTGGTGTCGATGTCTGTCCGTGTGAGAGTATTAAGAGTATTAAAAGTATTGGAATTGGAATTGGAATTCTCCCGTGTGTAAAGAGAGAGCCAGACGAAGACAAAAGTAAATTGATCCAGTGATTCAAGGTTGAAATAAAATAAACTTGTGTGTGTCCACCATTGGTTGTCGACTCTGCTGGTGCTGGTCTGGTGTCGCTGTCTGAATTGGGTGTATCTCAGAGAGTAACGGGGAGAGGAACCTTGTCTCCACATCTATATAGTGCAGCTCAGTATGAAAACCTAAAAACCAAACTCAAAACCAATGCCAGTTACAGTTAAAGAAACAGCCATTTTGGCAATAAAATAAAGCTTTTTTAGCTCGCTATCTACATTTTATCACCATTTTTTAGATCCATCCGCCGCAGGTGGATATGCCTTGATTGACGATGAGTCTTCACAGTAGACAAATCCTTTGATTTTAATATCTTGGCCCTTTTGTTTCGCAGCTGAAGCTTTTCTTCTTCTCGGTCTCGGTCTCGGCTTTGGCTTTTCGGTTCGATGGAGTTTTTCTTCTCATTTCACACTGTGATTTTATCGCTCAAGCCCAGCAAAAATGATAAACGCTTCGTGGTTAGGGTAGTTGCTGTTACCGTTCCCATTGAATTGTCGCTGATGCCACGTTGAAGGTTGAAAAAATCCTTTTCTTGAGATTAAAACTGGGTTTTTTATTCCCTAATGCAGCTCAAACGCCTCTGGTCTATAGTTATATCTATATGTCTATATGCCGCAACTATAGCGGGTGGTAAATAATCAAGGACGATTTAAAGCTAATAAGCACTAAAAGTTTACTGGCGGATCGCTGACAAGTATTTTAAAAATCTTGACGGGAGCCGCTAACGGTCCGCTAACTTATTATATACTGTGAATCAGTTGCCGTTGATACTTTAGGTCCGGCCAGTATTTTTTGCAGGAGATAGACTACTACGACTTACTACTACGTGGAAAAAGCTTAAAACGTGAACGGCTCCTTTTCCTTATAGAGTATAGGAGTGTCTTTGTTTTCGGCTTAGCTTTTTGGACTCGGACTGACTAAGTACATGCTTGATACTGATATCGTCTGTGAAGAACCAAAATGACCCATATCCATTTGTAGCTAAAAACAACATCCACTATCTACACAAATATTCAAATATGTCTTGAGAGCATTTAAATAGAACTTTTCAAAAATATGTAAATACAACATTTTGCACCTTTTCGAAAACATGGAATTAGAACATTTTGAACCTTTTCAAAAACATGGAATTAGAACATTTTGCACCTTTTCAAAAACATGG
>JAQFZE010003355.1:0-12745 GCA_034695245.1 Dicyrtomina saundersi | reverse complement strand
CTAGAAAGCCTCAAGTCGATTTGACCACAATCGATGCAACATTTTGTTTAGTGTAATAGCTAAAAGTGAAAAATAGATATAACCTGCATTTATTTGCAACCCAACGGGTTGCTAACCTGCTAGTTATTATTAATTTAATTATGCTGACAAAAAATAATATTTTGTTTTTGATATTCTGTTTCATTTTTATTCTATTAATTTTTTTTTGATAATTAATAAAAAGCTGAATAAAGTCAATCACAATATCTACGCCATAGCAATAGTGACAACTCTTCACATACAATTTGACAGGGGTTCCAAAGTATTATTCATTACTAAAATGAGTTGTTGATTCTCAAAAACTAAAATTTGTAGATTATCTAATTAAAAATAAAAAAAACATTTTTCATTTTTTGAATTAATTTGTATAACGTAATAATTTTATTTTTATTTCAAATTACTTTAAAAAAATATTTTTGCGCTTACAGGTTTGAGTAGTGAAGGGCTTTACTATAGTCAACTGTCAACTATAGGATTTTTAAATTTGACTACTTCCATCCACTACAGTGCACTCTGCCTCCACAACCAATCACCATCAGCCCTTTCTTTACCTTATCCTAAGCCAATCAAAATCAACGCTAACCCAATCGTTAGCCAAGCAGCGACGAGACGGTTCCCCAAATTACATTAGTCACCTTAATCAAATATTTGTATGGTAAGAAAAATCACGAAGCGCTGGTGCGCTGTTGTTAACCAAATCTGAGTTATTTTGGATGCTCTTTTCAAATAAAATATGGATAGAGAATCGTTATCCTAACGTATTAGTGCGTTAGTGCGTATTGCTTGCGAGTAGGAATTGAACACATGACCATCGGTGCAAAAAAGACAGTTTCTAAAACCTTCACGGACTAATTTTGGGGTAATAATGCCACTAGCGTTAACTTAAATAAATTATCCAATGACATTGAGTTAAAATAATTAATTTAATAATTACTAGTTCTATAAAAATGAAAATTTGTCTTACTGCTTGTTTTAAAATGTGAAATAAAATAAAAAAACAAAGAAAAGTATTAATATTTAGCAACGCTTATACTAATAGTAACTGATTTTCTTTACTCTCATCGTTCAGACATCATTCTTTCCATAGCACAGTTGAAAATAAAATAAAATATATGGCAATCTGCAATGTTTCCATAGAGCCGTAATGGACAGCATTATTGACCGATTGTTTAAAATTAAATAACAAACTTTATTTAAAAACATAAAAATAAAAATATTTTGCCGCTTACAAATAAGAAACAGCTATCATTTTTTGTATCAAAGCCTTTACCGTCTACGACGGCAACAACACATACACAAAACCAACATATTTTACGTCTATTGTTCCCACAAGTTGCACCCTCGTAAATAACACAAAGTTTTCATTTTGCTGACTTCTTTTCTAGCAAAAGCCTTCACCGTTTACGAATAGGAAGATTTCATCTTTTTTTAGAAAAAATTGAAATTAACATTCACGATTAAGTTTAAGTTGACTTCATTTGCTGCTCAAAAGCCTTAACCATTTAAGACCAAGAACATAAATGAAACAAAACCGAAATATTTTATGTCCGTCGTCCATACAAGTCATCTCCTCGTAAATAACACAAAGTATTCATTTTGCTGACTTTTTTTCCAGCAAAAGCCTTCACCGTTTACGAATAGGAAGATTTCATCTTTTTTTAGATAAAATTGAAATTAACATTTACAATTAAATTTAAGTTGACTTTATTTGCTGCTCAAAAGCCTAAACCATTTAGGACCAAGAACATAAATAAAAAAAAAACCGAAATATTTTATGTCCGTCGTCCATACAAGTCATCTCCTCGTAAATAACACAAAGTTTTCATTTTGCTGACTTTTTTTCCAGCAAAAGCCTTCACCGTTTACGAATAGGAAGATTTCATCTTTTTTTTAGAGATAGTCGAAATTAACATTCACGATTAAGTTTAAGTTGACTTCATTTGCTGCTCAAAAGCCTTCACCGTTTACGACAGAGAACATGAATAAAACAAAATCAAAATATTTTATGTCCGTCGTCCTCGCAAGTAATCTCCTCGTAAATAACACAAAGTTTTCATTTTGCTTGTTAGTACACTGCGCATTGACTTCTTTTCCACAAAATGTCTTAACCGTTTATCAATATGAAATTACTTTTTTCAGTGTGAAACAAAATTAACACTTACGATCGCGTTTAAGTTGACTTCTTTTGCTGCTTAAAAGCCTTTACCGTTTAGGACCAAAAACTCAAATGAAACAAAACCGAAATATTTTATGTCTATCGTCCTTGCAAGTCATCTCCTCGTAAATAACACAAAGTTTTCATTTTTTGACTGACGTTTGTTACAACAAATATCATTTAAATAATAAATTGAATTTCTGGATATACCTATCTACGTATAATTTAAATGTAAGATAACAAGCCTTCCATACCTAATTTGATGTCCTTATTTTCTCTTTAATTTTCGCAGCCAACCAAGGATTTCAAAGTTGAATAGGACAAACATACAAAACAAAATTCTTCAATAAAGACAATAATCAACATCCAATCTGCATTCATACAATAGGTACTTTTGCCCCAATTAAACAATAATAAATAATTTTTTAACCCTATACATTTTCAACAAATCAACACGGAGACATAAAATTTTTACCAGTCTACATTTCCATACTTCACAAATAAAATTCAATATTTATAAAAATTCAATAAACAGCTTTAAACTCTTTTTATAGATAAAACTGAAAGCCGGTTGTAATCAGAAGCAAATTACAACCTACATACATCTAAAAAAGCATACACAGGTAGATAGCCTTTACCGATTACGATTATAAGCTATATATGAAAAATTAAAATTACAGTAACATCATTGAAGTTCATCTAATATACAAACAATAGAGATGCTCACACCTCCAAAGCTCAATGTGTACGCACTTCAACACAAGTACTTCTTAAAACAGCATGTGGTCAACTAAGGTCATGCACTATCTCACTATTGTAGTTCTGCTGTTTCCAACATACAAACTTTACGTGTGCTCTTATCTCCATATGTACACTTTTTACATATAAGTTACCACGTAAATTATTTTTAAAAATTGACCCATGCATGTCTATACATAGGAACCAGTTCATGTAACAACTCTTAAGTTTTCGCAACTAATGATGCTCATTTTTCCAAAGCACGTAATGTATGTTGGTTCAACGCAGGCGTACACAAGTGTTAACAGAAGTACCACAAAAAACAGCATGTGGTCAACTTAAGTCATGTATTATCTCACGATTGTAGTTCCAGTGTATCCAACTTACAAATTTTACGTCTGCTCTTATCTTCATGGCGAGATATGTTAACTTTTCACATTTAAATTACCACGTAAGATATTCTTATGAATTGACCCATGCATGTCTATATATAGGAACTAGTTCATGTTACAACTCTAGATTTTTGAAAATAATGATGCTCATTTTTCCAAAGCACGTAATGTATGCTAGTTCAACGCAGGCGTACACAAATGTTAACACAAGTACAACAAAAATCAGCATGTGGTCAACTAAAGTCACTTATTACCTCCCAATTGTAGTTTAAGTGTATCCAACATACGAATTTCTTGTCTGCTTCTATCTCCATAGCGAAATATGTTAACTTTTTACATTTAAATTACCACATAAGATATTTTTATGGATTCACCCATGCATGTCAATACAAAGAAACTAGATCATGTAACAACTCTAAGTTTTCGCAACTAATGATGCTCATTTTTCCAAAGCACGTAATGTATGACGGTTTAACACGACCGTACACATATGTTGACACAAGTGCTTCAAAAAAGCATCATGTATTTAAATGAGGTCATGTACGATTCCACTATTGTAGTTCTGGTATATTTAAAATACAAACCATAAATGTGCTCTTATCTCCAAAGCAGGATATGTAGGCTTTTTACATTTTGGTGACTACATAGATTATTCTTAAAACTATAGCCCTGCCTGCCTATACATTTACAATAGTTCATGACCTAGCATTTAGGTTTTGCTAATTACTAACTCAGTAAGTGTCATGATGCTCATTTTTCTAAAGCACGCGATGTATGATGGCTTAACGCAGGCGTCCACAAATGTTAACACAAGTACCACAAAAAACAGCATGTGGTCAACTAAGGTCATGTATTATATCACGATTGTAGTTTAAGTGTATCCAACTTACGAATTTCTTGTCTGCTCTTATCTCCAAAGCGAGCTATGTTAACGTTTTACATTTAAATTACCACGTAAGATATTCTTATGAATTGACCCATGCATGTCTATACATACGAACTATTTCATGTAACAACTCTAAGTTTTTGCAACTAATGATGCTCATTTTTTTAAAGCACGTGATGTATGTTAGTTTAATGCAGGCGTACACAAATGTTAACACAAGTACCACAGAAAACAGCATGTGGTCAACTAAGGTCATGTATTAAATCACGATTGTAGTTTAAGTGTCTCCAACATATAAATTTTACGTCGGCTCTTATCTCTAAAGCAAGAAATGTTAACTTTTTACATTTAAATTACCACGCAAGATATTCTTATGAATCTACTCATGCATGTCTATACATACGAACTACTTCTGCAATAGGCCATAATTATAAAGGCCTCGGCGGCGTTGGTCTCTTTGGGACCAAACCCCTGTCATTTTTAATAATACATACGAACTAGTTCGTGTGCCAACTCTTAGTTTTTTCAACTAATGATGCTCATATTTTCAAAGCAAGGAATGTATCATCGTTTAATGCGAGGGTACACATATGTTAACACAAGTGCTTCAAAAAAGGATCATGCATTTAATTGATGTCATGTACGATCGCACTATTGTAGTTCTGGTGTATCTTAAATACAAACTGCAAAAGTGCTCTTATCTCCAAAGCAGGATATGTATGTTTTTTTCTATTTTGGTTACGAAATAGATTATTCTTAAAACAATAATTCTTTAGGCCTATACATTTACAATAGTTCATGTACCAACACTTAGGTTTTGCTAATTACTAAATAAGTAAGTATCATGATGCTTATTTCTCTAAAGCACGTCATGTTTGATGGGCTAACGCAGGCGTACACAAATGTTAACACATGTACCACAAAAAACAGCATGTGGTCAACTTAGCTCATGTAATATCTCACGATTGTAGTTTTAGTGCATAAAACTTACAAATTGTATGTATACTTTTATCTTCAAAGCGAGATATGTAAGCTTCTTACATTTTAATCACCACGTTAATTATTCTTATGAATTGACCCATGCATGTCTATACATACGAACTATTTCATGTACCAACTTTAAGTTTTTGCAACAAGTGATGCTCATTTTTTCAAAGCACGTAATGTATGATGGTTTAACGCGAGCGTACACATATGTTGACACAAGCGCTTAAAAAAGGCATCATGTAATTAATTGAGGTCATGAACAATCCCACTATTGTAGTTTTAGTGTATCTAAAATACAAACTACAAAAGTGTTCTTATCTCCAAAGCAGGATATGTATGTTTTTTACATTTTGGTTACTACATAGATTATTCTTAAAACTATAGCCCTGCCGGGCTTTACATTTACAATTGTTCATGTACTAGAATTTAGTTTTTGCAAATTACTTACTCAGTAAGTGTCATGATGCTCGATTTTCCAAAGCACGTGATATATGATGGCTTAACGCAGGCGTACACAAATGTTTGCACAAATACCACAAAAAACAGCATGTGGTCAACTAAGTTCATGTATTATCTCTCTATTGTAGTTGTAGTGTATTTAACACTACCGTTGTGTCTTATTTTTTCTTCAAAGCGGGATAGGTACACCTTTTCCTATTAGGTTACTACGTAAATTATTCTTAAACATTAACCCTTAGATGTCTATACATAGAAACTTGTTCATGTAACAACTTTAAGTTTTTGCAACTAATGATGCTTATTCTTCTAAAGCACGTAACATATGATGGGTAAACGCGAGCGTACACATATGTTAACACAAGTGCTTTAAAAATGCATCATGTATATAATTAAGGTCATGTACGATCCCACTATTGTAGTTCTGGTGTAACTCAAATACAAACCATAAAAGTGCTTTTATCTCTAAAGCGGGATATGTATGCCTTTTTTATTTAAGTAACGACATAGATTATTCTTAAAACTATAGTCCTGCCTGCCCTAACATGTACAATAGTTTATGTACCAACACCTAGTTCTTGCTAATAACCAACTCAAAAGGTGTCATTTTACTCATTTTTTTAACGCATGTGATGTATGATGGCTTAACGCAGGCGTACACAAATGTTAACACCAGTACCACAAAAAACAGCATGTGGTCAACTTAGGTCATGTAGTATCTCACGATTGTAGTTTTAGTGTATCCAACATCCAAATTTTGCGTCTTCTCTTATCTTTAAAGCGGGATATGTACACTTTTTACATTTAAGTTACCACGTTAATTGTTCCTTCAAATTCACCCATGCATGTTTATACATAGGAAGTACAGCGTGTGTAAGCAAGTCTTCGCGATTGGGGTTGTGGTGATTAGAAGTGCGTCTAACTCATAAACAGTTAGAGCAAATAACATGTTAATGTAAATAAATGTAAGTCACTTTATTGGTTATAAATTTCAATGCATGCAAAAGCTGTAGCTCAACTACATTTCTAGAAATTAAATTACATGCCAAAATTCAATTAAAAAATGAGAGAAACAGGTCTGCGTGATTTTGAATAGTTTTAAAACTAAGTTTATTTATTATCTGGTATGACCTCCTTTTGCGTCCAAAAGCTCCTACATCGTATTCGTAACAGAGTCGACTAGCTTTATGGTGAATTAAGAACGATTCTTCTCCCTCTCCTATTGTCGGACAGTGATCAATTCGGTTGGGCTTTCTTGTATTGGGTTAAGCCTAATTGTGAAGATTTTCATTCGAAATATCCATGTAAACTTCTTTAATCATGGTTGTGGGGATATAGACTAACATTCCGACTCTGTGAGCAGAAAAACAGCCCTATGCTATTACGCTCCCTAAAAAACATAACAAGTAACATACATGATCACATTCTGTTAAAGTGGGACATTTAAAGGGTGTTACATATCCTCCGTGCTTGACTGTATATGTCACACTGCCAGATTTAAGGGCTTTTCCAGTCCTTACCTAGACTCATTGAACACCTTTGACACCGAATCGGCAGAATTTGGATTCATGAGACCAAAGAACATTGCTTAATTGATGAGGTCCTCAATACCAGTATTCGTGGCCCCAATTTTCTACTTGAACCGAATTCAATTATGCATGTTACTTGTTGTTTTTTTAGGAACCGTAATGGCCTAAGGCTGTTTTTCTGCTCACGTAGTTGCAACGTTAGTATTTATCTCCACAACCATGATTAAAGAAGTTTACATGGATATTTCAAATTAAAATCTCCGGAATTAGGCTTAAACCTATACAAGAGGCCCAACTGAATTGATCACTGTCCGACAGAAGGAGTGGGAGAAGATTCGTCCTAAATTCACCATAAAGCTAGTCGACTCTGTTACGAATACAATGTAGGTGCTTTTGGCCGCAAAGGCAGGTCATACCAGATAATAAATAGATTAAGTTTTAAAAAAATTTAAAATCACGCAGACCTGTTTCTCTCATTTATTCATTAAAGTTTTTCATTTAATTTAATTTCTAGAAATATAGTTGAGCTACAGCTTCTGCATGCATTGAAATTCATAACTAATAAAGTGACTTACATTTATTTCTATTTACACGTTATTTGCTGTAACCGTTTATAAGTTATACGCACTTCAATTCACCACAACCCCACTCGCAATCACTTGCTTACACACGCTGTAGTTCATGTACCAACTATAAGTTTTTGCTACTAATGATGCTCATTTGTCCAAAGCACGTAATGTATAATGGCTTAATGCAAGATTACACATATGTTAACACAAGTGCTTCAAAATCGCATCATGTATTTAATTGAGGTCATGTACGATCCCACTATTGTAGTTCTGGTGTATCTAAAATACAAACCACAAAAGTGCTCTTATCTTTCAAGCGGAATATATATGCTTTTACCATTTTAGTTACAACAGATTATTCTTAAAACTATAACCCTGCCTGCCTATACATTTGCAATAGTTCATGGACCAACACTTAGCTCTTGCTAATGACCAACCCAGTAAGTGTCATGATGCTTATTTCTCCAAAGCACGTAATGAATGATAGCTTAACGCAGGCGTACACAAATGTAATGTAATGTAATAGCTTTATTGTCAAATTCATTCAGCACATACATACTGATTTCCAAGACTGTAACACAAGTACTACAATAAACAGCATGTGGTCAACTTAGGTCATGCACTATCTCAGTATTGTAGTTCTGGTTGATCCAACATACAAACTTTACGCCTGCTCTTATCTTTTAAGTGAGATATGTTAACTTTTTCCATTTAAGTTACTACAAGAATTATTCTTACAAATTTATCTATGCATGTCTATACATTAGAACTAGTTCATGTACCAACTATAAGGTTTTGCAACATACTGATGCTTAGTATTCCAAAGCACGTAATGTTTGATTGCTTATCGCGAACACATGTATACTACGCGGGATATGTATACCATTTCCATTTAAGTTACCACATAGATCATTTTTTAAATTTAATCATGCATGCCTATACATTAGAACTAGTTTATGTTATAACTGTAAGTTTTTGCAACTAGCTAAGTAGGAATGTTGATGACTTTATCTTCAAAGCACGTAATATTTGATGATTCAACTTGAGCGTACACAAATTTTAACACAGGTACTACAGAAAAGTATCTTGTTCTCAATTTAGGTCATGTACTGCCCTACTATTGTAGTTCAGGTGTATCCAAAATACACAATATAAAAGTTCTGTTATCTTCTAATCGGGATATGTTTGCATTACTTATCCCAGTTAAAGGATAGTTCAATCTCATACATATAACCAGGCTTGCCCATACATCACAAATAGTCCATGTACCAACTAATATTTTTTTGATAACTTTTGAATATGCTTATATGATTTGGGGTTTAAAAGGTATGATATTAAAGTTTATTCTGGTTACAGGAAAATGAATTTAGGCACATCATCTGGAATTCGTGACCCAGGCGAATCCAAAGCATCTAAAAGTAAACCAAAGGGTAAACGGTGGAGTGACATACCAAGTCGAACAAAACACTCTCACGTGACGCCACTTTGTGACTTTTAAAAAAACTTTCCTACTGATCTTGTTTTGAAAGCTGTTATAAAGCTCTTGAAAGACTCAAATTCATCTTACTATAAAGCACTTTACCATGTTCTTAAGCAAGCCACATCTAAGCCTAAAGCACCAATTAAAGTACTCGCCAAGATCAACTCAAAAGCTCCAAAAATAATTCCGCTAAGCCCCTTTCAAGTACTTGCGTTGCTGTTAGATGCCAATTTAAGTAAATGACAATACTTAAAAGTTCGAGTAGCAGCCAGTTTATGTGGCTTGGCAGTTCTGCCAACGTACAAAAGCGTTAAAGATTCAAAACAAGATTGTTGTTCTCCAATAGAGGATGCTATTATAACTGAAACTTCTGCATCTTATTCCCTTCAAAGTCTGGTTAGTTTTACAACTTTGCGAATAAAGGACATGCAAAAAGATGTAATCATCCAAAGTCAAGCCAGAAAAGGAATTAATTTTGAAAATTGTGCAATAACGTTTTCGTGTGAAATGGACGGAAGTTCCGGGCATAAAAATTACAAACAGAAATACTCTGACCATGAAAACGCTAAAGCGCATGATGATTCTTGGATATTCGCAACAACAATGATTCCTTTGCGCCTACAGGGTACATTGCAAGATGTTTACTGAAATAACTTGACTCCACAGTCTGTTCGCTTTTGCCGGCCTGTTAAAATTCAGTACGCTAAGGAAAGTCATCAGCTAATAATGGATAAAAAGAAATCTTTAGAAGAGCAGATTAGTAATCTGGAGCCACTTGATTTAAAGCTTGGTAATGGCCATTCATTGAAAGTTCAGTTTAAGTTCTATATGTCCATCATAGACGGAAAAGTATTGTCTGCCTTCACAGGTACGAAGTCGACACAATCGTGCCCAATTTGTAAAGCTACGCCAAATGACTTCAATAAAAAAGAAAATTTAGGCACCGAAAAGTTTAAGCCTAAAGAAGGAACGTTGAATTATGGAATATCCCCTCTTCATTGCTACATTAGACCGATAGAATGGATGATTCACTTTGCGTACAAACTGGAAATTAAGAAATGGCAGGCCCGAAGCAAAGTAAAAAAAGAAAACGTTAAGGCACGGAAGCTAGAAATTCAAGAATCGCTTTGGCGTGACATGGGCTTACGAGTGAATTTCCCCAATGCATGTGGAAGTGGCACATCTAACGATGGAAATACAGCAAGACGTGCATTTCAGAACTACGAACAGTTCTCAAGCATTTCGGGTGTAAATTTTGAAATAATAGGAATGCTACGAAATGTCCTTGTAACACTGAACTGTCATCTTCCTATTATACCTGAAAAATTTAGGCAGTACTGCAACCAGCTATATTTAAAATACTTGCAGGATTATAGCTGGTACAAACTCCCTGCCAGTATACACAAGGTGTTGGTTCATGGTTGCGAAATAATCAGCTTTAGCTCTCTTCCACTGGGAATGCTGGGCGAGGAGGGCGCTGAAGCAAGAAATAAAATCTATAAATTTGACCGAAATCTACATGCACGAAAAAACAGTAGAATAAACACTATGTTTGACGTTTATTTTAGAGCCATCGATTCCAGCGATCCGATTTTGTCTTTACTGTCTTTAAAATCAAGATTGAATTCCAAATCCAAGCGTGACACTTTGCCGTCTGACGTAGTTCAACTTCTGCAAGTCCCAAAGGTTGCTACTTTGATTATAAGCAAAAATGAAGATGTTGACTTTGAATGCGTTGGTCCAGGTGTTGCAAGTATTTTGGATGAAATAGTTTTGCAAAGTGAAGACGATAATCTGGATTGAACTAGCTAAGCTAAAATTGCTATATTTAATACGATCTTTATCCTCGAACCTTGACATATTATCACAAAATTTTCTTTTATTAATAAAAACTTTCTTATGCCATATAGAAGTATTAACGTTCCAATTTTCGGTATTATAAGTTAATCAGGTTCCTTTATACGTTCATATACAATACATTATACGTTGTTTTAAGGTAATTGCGTTTACAACAATACTTAAATACAAAAAGTAGGTTTTATTTTAAACGCAATTCTAAGGTTCTGTTAATTACATGTTAATTTTGATTTTATTATATCAGGGAGTTTTATTTAAGTTCTTTTATTGATTGTAATAAACACGTTTTAACATTAAAATATTGTTTACTTTCATAGATTAGATCAAATGCAATATAGAATCATGCTATATGCATTACTTGATATAGGCAACATTTAAAGTTTTAATTTTGCGTTTCTATTTAATTTAATTATGAGTAACTTAGGTTGTACGTTTGCCCTAAACAAATTTTGTTTTCTAGTATTTCATAAAATTAAAAACAGTCAATACAGTTTCTACAATTTCAGTTATACGTTTGTTATGTACTTTTCGGTGATGCCGTGAGAGACACTTGGCAAACATAAACGAGGAAGAGAAAGACTTTTGCGTCTCTCTGCATCACCAGTCTGTCATCCCTTATAGTGGGGCGGCTTTTTCTCGTTTATGGTTGCAATTTAACAGATAAAACATGTATTAACTTTTATTGTTTTGTTGCAGATTTTGTTCTAAAATTGTTTTATTGCTAAAAATGATATTAATAAAATCTGGATCGTTATTTCTGAAGACGACGACAAATTTTTTGTGGGACCTACAGCCGCTACATACAACTCTAATGTTTTATTTAGTGATCGTATACTTTGTAATATTTTGTATTCATCAAGTTAACAGTATTTGAAAGTCACCTAAACGAAAAGTGGTGCACGTGCACATAAGCGCACAACAATATTTTTTTAATTAATGAAAAACAACTAAAAAACTAGGGTTTTATTATTTAAACCCCCACAACGACCATAACCCCCTGCTAAATTTAGGCCTACAGAGATTCACACTACAACCTCCATGACCGGTCGTGACCCCCTCTTGTAATCCCTAATAAACAACGACCCACTATTATTTATTATCGTAATTAGGCACTTGCACGTATTTAAACATTAAACAGGGCTAAAACACTGGTAATTACTTTCTAGACACAATTAAAATTCAAACCCGACAAATATTAAGTTTTGTTTTGTCTGACCTGACAATTAAACTTTTAAATCCAAGTTTTTAAATTTAAAACAGGAAGGTTGCGGGTGTAGAGACTAAGATACTGTAAAACATGGGGGCTGTAGGTGTAAAGGACGTAAAACAGAAGGGTTGTGGGTGTGGATGACGCAAAAGTAGATGTTTGTAAATATTTTAAAAGTATAAAAACCCTCTAATTATATAACCTCTACACCCAAAACCCCCAATTTACAGCCTCTACACCCACAACCCTCCTGTTCAACAGCCATCACCCCCACAACTCCCCTGTTTTACAGTCTCTACACCCACAACCCCGCTATTTTAAGGCCTATACACCCACAAACTCGCTGTTTTGAAGTCTCTACACCCACAACCTTGCTGTTTTAAAGCCTGTACACCCACAACCCTCCTTTTATATGCCCTCTACACCCAAAGCCGCCTTAGTATATGGCCT
>JAQFZE010003354.1:0-12747 GCA_034695245.1 Dicyrtomina saundersi | reverse complement strand
GTCAGGATTAAATAAAAGTGTTCTAATATTATGTCACTTTTAAACCAAAGGCCAGATATGGATAGAGTTCCAACTGAAAGTGGCTGAATGCAAATTCAACTTGCCAGCTTCTTTGGTATAATCTTTTCTTTGTGGGACGTTGGGGTTCCCTATAAAACTAAGAAGTTAATTACCGCTGTTGACTTAGAAGTGGCTAAATCATTTCTAAGGGATAATCTGAACGGCGTCGAAGGTAGTAAAATTGTGCCAAATGTACTCACTCACAAAGCATGTAAAAAGAAATTAGTCTCGAATTTACTTTTGTTCAGTTCAGACGGGATGCTGTAGGAATTGCATTTCTTGGTTTTATAAGAAAACTGTAAGAAAGTTCCCTAGATGCTCGCTCTCACTCACACATCACGCAAAACTTACAGTCTCAAAGTTGACTTGGCTCAACTTTGACGTCGTTCAAGTGTTTACTAAAACTTTGCCAGTAATTAGATTCCAGTGTAGTTGTAGAAAATAAATACGTCTCATTTTAAGTATGAATAGAAGTGTAAAACTGTTTTCCTGGTTTATGTTGTTAAGCGGTTAAAAAGCGTTGGCACAGGCAAGAGTACAGATCGACACAACAAAGGATGAATTATCTTAAAAATACGTCAGCTTCCAAGCCACTCAAATTTTGCTCCTAAAATGTACGCCAGACTAGAGGTCAGTGTATATGATATCATTAAATAATGATGAATTTAATAGCAAAGCAGGCCAAGTCTATCAAAGTAATTTTTGAGCGAATACGAATTTCAAGTAAAATGTGTCTCGATGGTTCTGTTAAGCGTAATATTTTCCACGTATTAAATGAACCAGATGGACCTCTATCACAAGTAGTGACTTTCTAGAATCTTAGTTGATGACTCTCAATAGTAAAGATAAAATCCAAATTAGAAAAACGTGGAATGCCATGTGTTTAATGAGGCAACTGAAGAAACACACGTTACATTGTTAGTGAGGAACCCTTCTGTTCCGCACTGTAGCCTTAAAGGTTTTGATTGACCCGGAGCTAAAGGTCAATGACATGAATGACTTTGGATTTGACAATTTTGAATTATTTTGAATGAGCTGTAAGCTTTAAGTTGGAACCGAGTACCGATCTCCCTACTTCCCCACGAGGTATGTAAAACTTTTGGGGCGATGGGAGATTCGTTGATGGCAGTTGAAAGGCTGCTTAAAGCTATTCCACATGTACATAATTGAAAGGTGTCATCTGCTCACGATTCATTAATTAATTACGACCCGTGTTCCCATTGTACTTGATTGTCAATACATCATTGTTAACTTACGGGTTAAATTACTCTCATTGAAAAGGTTCAGTAGCTGTTCGGGAATTCGTAATAATTTCATTCACCTTTCAATTTATTTATAGATATCGCGAGTGAAGGATCAAAACTGCCCAGTTTCAATTCACTCTACAATCAAAATGAGCTATGGCAAAAAACAGAGTGAGATAGACCGCCCATAATGTTTCATGTTTCTGTTTTTTTTAAACAGTTTCAAAACAAATTCCCAAGGCATAATAACTCATAATAGAAATTTACAAAATCCTGCGCTAATTCCTATACTAAAATAATAATTTTAAACTGCATGTACGTTAACAATGTCGTGTGTGTGTGTATTAAAATCCCGATGGAATTACGCATTTTGAACGAAATACATTTTTACAGAAAATGTGTGCTATGTATAATATTGGCATCTATGAGTCTAGTTTTATAAGACAGCTGCAGAACTAAATAAATGCTTTAAGTTTTCTAAAATTATTTCACTTTTAAATCAAAGGCCAGAGGAGGACAGCAGGCCTTCAACTGTGAGTAGGCAAATGATAATTAACCTTAACAGCTTCTTCGGTATGAAGTTTTCCTTGTAAGACGTTTTGCGGTTTCTTATAAAAACCAACAACTTGTTCTATTGGTCCTATTCACTCAGCATAATTAAATTTGTAAACCAAAACGGCGGTTCATAATAAACGTGGTTCAAATAAATGCATTACAACTACATTACTACTACTACCACTACCACTACAGCTATCATACTATATGATTAACTATACATAGATATCGTGAGTGAAGGATCAAAACGGCTCATCTCTAGAATCAAAATGAGCTATATAAAAAACACAATGAGATATAGTTTGCATAATGCTGCATGCGCATGTTTTTCTAAAAGAGTAAAATGTCCTATTTAATTGTTACATCCATACTTTGTCAACTTTGTCCTAAAATTACTTTCGGTCACTTCCACGTCCTTCAGATTTTTCCTTAAAACTATACATATCTGTATCTCTGAGAGTGATTCTTAATGCCAAATAACAATTTCATAAAATCAGGTAATAAAATTGCGTACTGGGGTGATGCATTGCAAGGGCTGCCCTTGACATGGTGAACAATAAGCAGAAAAATTAAAAAAAGGCGAATTATCCTAAAAATATCTTAACCATCCACCTTTTCAAAAACTTAATTTAATTCACAATAATTACGGAACTGTTAAAAATCAAAAGTAAATGGAACGTTTCTAATATTTCGGATTTCAGACTTTCCTGCTGTATTATTATTAGTATGCACATTCCCAAGGCATAACTCATGATAGAATTTAAAAATTCTGCGCTATTTTCTAGTAAAATAATTATTTTAAACTGTATGTACAATAACAGTGTCGTCAGTGTATTTTAATATCACGACCAAATTACGCACTTTGAACGTAATAAACTTTAATAAACAAGTTTACTATGCATATTAATGGGATTTAAAAGTCTAGTTTTGTAAAAATAGATTAAAAAACAGTTTTACGTGTTCTAAAATTATTTCCCTTTTAAATCAAAGTCGAGAGGTGGACAGAGCTCCAAGTGTAAGTATAGGTAAAAAATTAATTGAACTTAACAGCTTCTTTGGTAAAATCTTTTCCTTGTGAGACGTTTTGCGGTTTCTTATAAAACCAACAAGAAGTTAATAATTACCACTGTTAACTTAACAGTGGCTAAATCATTTGTAATGGAGAATCCGAACGGCGTCCAAGTGAGTAAAATTTTGTCAAATGTAAACACAGCTGAGGATTGGTGAAATACACAAGATCTGTTAAGGAGAATCCTATTCCTATTTTTTCTGGTTTTCTAACAGACTTCAAAAATTAAATATTTAATTAGGTACCTACGTAGTTTAAAATTAAGAAAAGGACAAATGAGGATTTTGTTTCCACCAGCTAGCGATTGCATTTCCACTGTATCAGTGTGCCCCTAGAAAATCTGAACCACTTAAACTTTGCGGTTAGTAGCTTTGATGGGTTTAGGAAACGGATTTATCTGCGGTGATTAAATCCGCAATCTTGACGGGATGCTGTTGGAATAGCGTTTCTTGGTTTCATAAGAAAACTATAAGAAAGTTCCCTAAGATGCCTCGCTCTCACCAGTCTCACCCACACAGCACCTAAAACTGAAAGTATCAAAGTTGATTTTACGCAAGTTTGACGCCAGTCAAATTTTTCCTGAACACTTTGCTGGTCCATAACTGAAAGTGATTGTTCGAGAATAAAAACGTCGAATTCTCAATAGTAATAAAATTTTAAAGTACAAAATCCCGTTTTGCCACGAATTCAATAACTTGGCACGGATATTATAAAATTCCATGACATGACATTTTAATCGTATTCAGTAAAACTATTTTTTTCAAATTTTTTATTTATTTTACAAAAAAAAAATTACGTTCGTGAAATGTCTTCAACAAAGGGCGACAATATTCATAAACCAAATATAAATCTGAAATGCATCTTCTAAAGTGGACGTGTGGGCGCTTTGCTTACTCTCCTGCATGCTCTTAATGTACTGTGCTGTACAATTAGGGATCGTCCATAAATGATGTCACTTAAATTGACCTTCATTTTGGACCCGCCACCCCCATGTCATCATCTTGACCACTGCATAAATGGCTACCTTTAACATGGGATTTTATCAAAACAGACTAGACCCACTGATCCAATCAATGACATTATTTATGGACGATCCCTTAGTAATAAAATTACAAGTAGATTTACTGTTGATTATTGAATTCATGTTACACTGATGAACTCAACTCTGGAACTGTGCACACAAACACATGAGAACTTTGTCTGGTAAAATAATTTGTGTTTCGCTTTGACGTCGCTTAGAATTTTCATCGAAAATATGAATGACCATTGCTGACAGTGGTAATTAATTTTGTAAATTCGAGTATAACTAGTAGATAAAGTAGTGAATCGCCCGTGTGTCAGTAAAGGCTTATCCATTGATGATTTCACCCTTTCCTCTTTTACAGGGTCACCCACACCCCCATGTCATTACTTTAACATTACGCTGATGGCTATCCTTATCATGGCGTGCCAACTGTAGTCGACTAGACCCACTGACCCTACCCATTAAATCATTTATGGACGATCCCTAACAGTTATATTGAAGTAGCTATGGTTAAAAGCATCCAGTATAAACACACACACAATTATTTGTAAACTGAAGCTGCATTGTCCCCATTGTTGACCTGCTGTTTCCTGTTCCTGCAGCTGCTTTATCTGCGAATTAAATTTTATTCAAAAGTTGTTTCCGTAAATAAATGCATAAAAAATAAATTATTGATATTATACTCCAAAAATTTGAATCTAAAGCCGCAGCATGGTTGGATTTTTTAACTTCGATAGTAATGATCAGTTGATAATTGTCAATAGTGAAGTTAAAATCCAAACCAGAAATACGTAGAATCCCAAGTTTTTAATCATGCAACTAAAGAAATGGACGTAAATTATTTGTGAGGAGCCCCTCTTTTCCGTACTGCAGCCTTAAAGGTTTTGATTTACCTGGAGCTAAAGGTCAGTGACATGACTGACTTTGGTTTTGACAATTTTGAATTATTTTGAATTATGTTGAACCTACCTATACTTGAAGCTGTAATAAGCTTCAAGTAGGTAGGTAGGTACACGCACCCACGTACCTACTTACCTACGAGATATATACAACTTTTGGGGCGATGGGAGATTCGTTGATGGCTCTTGTAAGGCTAATGAAGGTTTACTACATGTAATAGGTGTACATATTTGGACGGTGGCATCTGCTTAAAATTAATTATTAATGACCCGCGTTTCCATTGTATTTAGCTGTCAATACATCATTGTTAACTTACGAGTTAAAAGTACTTTAATTGATTAGATTCAATAGCTATGCAGGCATTCGTAATAATTTCATTCAGCTATCGTACTTTATGCATAGATATCTTGAGTGAAGGCTCAAAACTGCTCATTTTCAATTTACTCTACAATTAATATGAGCTATGGCAAAAAAACACAGTGAGATAGACACAAAATGTTTCATGTGTATGTTTTTCTAAAAGAGTAAAATACTCTTTTTACATGTTTTAGAAAAGTGCAAAATGCTTTATTTGCATGTTTTAGAAAAGTGCAAAATGTTCTATTTACATGTTTTAGAAAAGTGCAAAATGCTCTATTTACATGTTTTAGAAAAGTGCAAAATGTTCTATTTACATGTTTTAGAAAAGTGCAAAATGTTCTATTTACATGTTTTAGAAAAGTGCAAAATGCTTTATTTACATGTTTTAGAAAAGTGCAAAATGTTCTATTTACATGTTTTAGAAAAGTGCAAAATGCTCTATTTACATGTTTTTGAAAACTGTGAAATGTTCTATTTACATATTTTTGAAAAGTATAAAATGTTCTATTTACATGTTTTTAAAAATAGCAGAATGCTTTATGTGCTTGTTTTTCAAAGGTGTGAAATGTTTTATGTAAATTTTTATATCCCGAAATGGGATATCAGTAAAAAGTCAAGATTATTGTATTTCTAATTTCTGTGTTTATGGTAACTGTTGCCTGTGTGATAGTATTTGGATTTTGATGGTACGGTACACTGAGAGTCTGAGTGAGAGCGGACTCACATTGTAATATGTAAGGGGGCGTCCATCAATGACGTTTAGATTCATGCGAGGGAGGGGGAAGCGACCTAATGTAAACTTGGTATGACCTTACATTGTGGGATTGCTAATAACTAGAGGATAGAAGTGGGTATAAAATTTGCCTTTTTTGTACACTTCATTAATGGACGACCCCAGTGCTCAGTGGAGCTCACTAGTCAGTAGAGCCAAAAAGTGCTATAGCGTTGGCTTATAAGTTGTGTATAGAAAATATATAGTGGCTCGCCTGTTTCTGGTCTCTTGTGTCTTGCGGTGGGGAATAGCGGGATTAAATACTCGTTTATAATACATGGGTTTACAACTCCAAGATACTTAGGGATCGTCCATAAATGATGTCGTGGATGACATGGAGATTTCATGATAAACCCACCCACCCTAACAATAGAATGACAACTTTTCAGCATTGCCTCTTAGGACCCCCTTTTAGGAGGTATTTAGGACCCACCAACCTAGATTATGACATCATTTACGGACGATCCCTTAATAGGTTAGGAAGTATAGTGGGGCAGAAAGAATCAAGTTTTTTCCACACGAAAACTGGTCCTTTGTCCTTTACAACAATAGTTAGATTCACATTTTAAGTACAGACTGCAGCGGAGTAGGCAGTGTGCATGTGCAGTGTTTAGAGTAAAAAATATAAAAGATCTGTGACAATAAACAGAGCTTGTGAAATTGTTTTTTTAAAGTACCGAATCTATTTTATTCGAGTTTTTTAAAAGTGTCAAATATTCTATTTACCGCATTTTTGAAAGGTGCAAAATGTTCGATTTACATGTTTTAAAAAAGTGTATAAATGCTCTATTTCCTTGATTTTGAATAGCAAAATGTTTTATATTTTTGCATGTTTTTGAAAGGTGCAAAATGTTCTATTTACACGTTTTTAAAAATTGCTAAAAATGTTCTATTTCCTTGATTTTGAAAGGTGCAAAATGTTCTACATACAAGTTTTTAAAAATTCGTAAAATTGTTCTATTTACATTTTTTGTTTTTATAAATTGCTACATATTTGATTTACTTACAAGTTTTTAAAAAGTACAAAATATTCTATCTACGCGATTTTAAAAAAGGGCAAAATATTCCATTTAGCACTTTTTAAAAGTGCGAAAATATTCCATTTACACGTTTTAAAAAAGTGCAAAAAATATTCTATTTACAGCTTTTGAAAAGTGGGAAATATTTGATTTACCTGCTTCGAGGACCGAGGACCATGACATTTAGCAAAGCAGATCAGATGCAGTGTATTTTGTATTGTGACTGAAATTAAAAATGGGCCATTCTGACACTTCACAGAGCAGACGATATGCGTTTTTGAGCCCATGGCCCAAAGTAGGTGGTTTGACGTTGAGTTCGTTGTTTTGATATCTGTGCACTTGAGTTTAATCTGAAAAGAAGAAATCGCGTGGCTATTCCATGGCTCTCAACCCTCAAAACTGTACATCTCTGAATCATTCAAATTAAAAACCAGTTTGACTCAGCACAAATTTGAGTGTAAACGCCACTTCAAAGTCTCTATTCCTATTCCCGATAATAAATCTAATTTATTATACACCAAAAGTTCTATCACACGCACATAGCAGCACAGTGTATTTTACAATAGTTTTTGACAAGTCTGGCAATCTACGAATAAATTTATTTTGGTATTTTGTAACTTTCTCAGCATCTTGTAAGTAGGTCCAAAAAATTCCTTCCTACTTTATTAATACTACATGTATATCACTGTGCCCGTACCCCGCACCTGGCCAAGTCAAGAAAATGACGAGTAAAAAGTTAAAAGCGAGTCTTCTCTTCGTAGTTCTCGCCTTCTGCCTCCAAAGATACTTGACCAAGAAGGAGGGGAAGACGATCGAGACGAAGTCGGGCCGAATTCGTGGGGTGATTTCCATATCTCGAGAGGGAGATGAGTTCTACGAATGGCTCGGGATTCCCTATGCAAAACCACCCGTAGGGCCACTTCGATTTGCTGTGAGTTAACTAATTTAAAACACTCTACAAGAATTACTTGTACAAAATTTAAAACTTATTCACGGTATATTTTTTATTTTTTAAAAATACTTTTTTAGTCCCCGGAACCGATTGACAGGTGGGATGACGTGAAGGATGGGAGTGCGTACGGAAGTCCCTGTGCTCAGTCGGATTTATTTACAGGATTTTTTTCCGGTTCAGAGGTTCGCCTAATTAATTGATTAATTAATTAACTAACTAATTCAGAAATTACTATCATTTCATCTCTAGACAATTTTAGCTCTCATTATAATCGTTGATAACAATTTTATAAATTAGTAAAAAATGTTTTTAATTTTCAGGACTGCCTCTTTTTAAATGTACACGCTCCAAAGGTGAGGGATTATTTCTATGTAATGATTATGTATCTAGGGATCGTCCATAAATGACGTCACAGGTAGGGTCATACCTTTTATACCGGTGCGATGCCGGTATGACATCTAATGTTAAAGATAGCCCTTTACACAATGGTTAAACTCATGACGGATATTGGGATTCTAGAAATGAGGATTTTTCCATGACATCATTTATGGACGACCCCCTACTCCAATACTAATACCGATACCGATATCGTCAGTGAAGAGTCAAAATGATCCATATACATTTTAACCTAAACAAAAAATTACTATTTACAAAGCAGTAAAATATCGTGCACCTGACAGGATGCAATTAGAACAATTTGAACGTTTCAAAAAAGCATGTAAATAGAATAATTTGCACTTTTGAAAAACCTGTAAACAAAACATTTTGCACTTTTCAAAGACACGTAAATGTAGCATTTTGGACATTTAAAAAAAATGGAAATACAACACTTGAAACTTTTCAAAAACCTGTAAATAGAATATTTTCAACTTATCAAAATAATTTGGTAAATAGAGTAATTTAGCACATTTCAAAAATATGTTAATAGAACGTTTTGCTTATCCACATTTCCCCTTCACACTTATCGTTAGTGTACATATTTTGATAATGCTGATTTCGCTTTAAGCTTGAATTGGGGATGGCTCATTTTGATTCTTCATTCACGGTGTATTATGTAATCATCGCAACATCATTAAATGCAAAAAATATTAATAATAATTTCCTTTAATAAAACTCATAATGAAAAACAAAATCAAATGCAGATAGTGGACAACGCGGGCGGGAAATTGCTCCCCGTTTTGCTCTGGATCCACGGTGGCTACTTTATGAGTGGGAGTGCGGACATTCACAGGCCCCACTATTTCATGGCTGAGGATATTATCGTCGTCTCCATTAATTATCGGCTGGGTGCCTTGGGTAATTAATTAATTCATTCAGGGGTCATCCATAAATGATGTCATCGGAAGGGTGGGAAAATGAAGTTTAGAAAACAGGCAAAATTTTTGCCCCCTCTCTCCCCTACTTAGTTTAGGGCTTCCACAATTGAATTTATGAAGTTTACATAGGTCACTTCCCCCTGCCACTCCCAAATCTAAACATCATTTATGGACGCCCCCTACTTTGAGGTGGATAATTTAAGATACTTAATTGATTTTGGTTTCACTTTGTCGTTGTTAGGTTTTCTAAGCACGGGGGACAGCGTGGTGAGGGGAAACATGGGCCTCAAAGATCAGTCTATGGCACTGCGATGGGTTAGTGAAAATATTCAAAGTTTTGGAGGCGATCCGAAACAAATTACCATATTCGGAGAATCTGCTGGGTGAGTTACTTTTATTTTCCGGGTGTCCGTAATTTTTCCCATAATGAGGGAGCGTGCATAATTTTACGTCACGGGATTTGGTTACAGTGAACTAATTTGCTGCCGCTCCATCCTTTTACGTAGGTGTACATACCAAAAAGGAAGAGGTCATTTCAGATTTTTGTATCATGTACTTAATTTATGCACGCTCCCCAGTCATACATTTGGTTATTTTATAGTTTTCTGACTCAATTGGTTTTTATTAATTAATTAATTGCAAATTTTTACAGTGCATCAAGTGTACACTTACACATGTTATCCCCTATGTCTCAAGGTGAGTGCTTTTGTTTAGTTGTTACTAAATAGTGGCTGCAACGAAGGCCGTAACAGATAGCTGCGCCACACGAATAATTCGTCCCCCAGGGGCAAAAAATAAAACCGCAGATAAAAGACCAAAAGGGACATTTTGTGGCGAGCCTTGTGGGGACGAATTATTCGTGTGGCGCAGATATCTGTTTCAGTCTTCTTTGCGGCCAATATCATTGTCTTTTATGATCATATGTGTGGGTTTTAACTGATGTGGTTTCAATAAATTTCAAGTTTTGACTTTTGGTAATAATAGGACTAACCATTATATTTTCCTTAGGTCTGATGCAGCGTGCAATAACACAGAGTGGCTCAGCCCTGAGTGTGTGGGCTACATATGAGGACCCCGTGGGGCAAGGGAAGAGTTTTGCGAAAAAAGTTAATTGTCCAACTGCATCTTCTGCTGCGATGGTGGAATGTCTTCGACAGGCAGATGTGTACACGCTACTCCAAGTGCATCGGGAAGTTTTGGTGGGTGCAATTTATAGTAATTTAAATTATTTTTAAATCCTCATCAAAATAAATCATGAATAAAGAATCAAAATGGTCCATGTGTACGTTTTAAAAAAATGTTAATTGATTAATTGGTTTGTCATTACGAATTAAGGCGCTGGATCGGAAGAAAGATGTGTTTTTCGTGCCTACAGTGGAAAATGTTGTGGACAGTGAAACATTTTTAGCTGAGGATCCCACGAAACTTTTGAAGGCGGGTAAAACGGCTAAAATCCCACTGCTAACAGGTTTCAATGCTGACGAAGGCCTTATATTCACACAAAGTGAGTTACGTAGAATACACATATCAAATTTAATTTTTACATTTCCACTGCTAATAAAAATATTATTTTTACTGCTAATAAAATATTATTACCAATGCTAATAAAAATATTATTTCCACTGATGGAAAAAATATTATTACCAATGCTAATAAAAATATTTTTACCACTGCTAATAAAAATATTATTTCCGCTGATAAAAAAATTACTACATGTTTACCAGATGTGATAAAAAACGAAGATCTTCGAGATCGGTTTGGCCGAGACTGGGACTTGGTGGACGATGTGGTCCTCTTCCTTGCGCCAAATGAGAAGCAGTTCCGGATGACGATCCGAGATTTTTATTTCGGACCTGAGGTGCATCGGAAGGATATTTCGGTGGATCTGGAGAATCTCCAACTTTTGGAGCACTTGCCGCAAGTGACCCAGCTCATGAGTGACCGATGGTTTACGTATGGAGTTGTCAAGGCAGCCATGGGCCATGCACAATACGCCCCCACCCAATTTTATTTCTATAACAGAACCGGACCCTCCATCTTCGATTATTTAATTATGCTCAAAGGACAAAATCACGTCGCGATTGATTTTGTTTTCGGAATTCTCAAAAATTGGTGGAACAAGGTGGTTCTGGGACAGCCATTGAAAAGTTCCGGAGTTTGTCACGCGGATGATGTGTCAATGCTTTACAAAACCCCATTTTTGTTTAATGTTCCAAAGGGTGATGAGAATTATGAGTTTTCCAAGGATCTTGTCACGTCATGGGTGTCCTTTGCATCCTCTCCTAATCTGTAAGTCTCGTATGACATCATTTATGGACAACCCCTAAAATACTTATTGTTCGTTTTCGTTTAATAACTTTATTGTTTTTAAAGTATAACGATTTGCACATTTTATTTGCAAAATTTCCTAATTTTATTTGCAAAATTTCTTAATTGATATAAAATGTAACTTTGTAATTTACTTTTACAGAGCTGACGCGAATTTCCGAGGTGTCAAATTTCCGAGTGTGAAACCGAACGAGGAACTCAAAGTTCTAGAAATATGTGATAATCCAAAAATTATAAGTAATCCCTTTAGAGAACGAATTGAATTTTGGAAATCAATAGACAAATCATTATAAAATTAAGTAATAAATTATTTATTACTTACGCTCCTTCAATTATGTCAAAAGTTCAATTTATTTTTCAAATTAAAGACCGTCGGACGAACGCGTTGCAATCATTCATATAGATTCATATGTAACAGGGTTGGATATAATTAGGTAAAGGTTAAAAATGGGAAACGACTATGTATATGCTTTGATATATTATGTTTTGCATGCATGTCTTTAAGAACGGTGTTTTTGAATTTTCTACTTCTTTAAATTAGTTCTATAATTTGATCTGTAATATATATAGGGAGTATATGGCCATGGCCATCTATCTATCTGTAGGTAATGGTATATCGGGAGTGAGTGAAGAATCAAAATGGCCCATATCCAACTTAAACAAGAATTAAAATGAGCTATGACCAAAAAACACACTAAATGAGATATAGCATGTAAATTGCGCAAAACGTAAATTAAGAGAATTTTTAAAAGTGGAAATTGTAATACTTACATGTTTTTGAAAAGTGTAAAATGTTCTATTCACATGTTTTTGAAAAGTGTAAATTGTTCTATTTACATGTTTTTGAAAAGTGAAAAATGTTCTATTTACATGCTTTTGAAAAGTGTAAATTGTTCTATTTTTGCACTTTCAAAGAAACATGTAAATAGAGAATTTTGCACTTTTCAAAAACATGTAAATAGAACATTTTACACCTTTCAAAAACATGCCAATAGAACATTTTACACTTTTCAAAAACATGTAAATAGAACAATTTACACTTTTGAAAAACATGTAAATCGAATATTTTGAACCATTCAAAAATATTTAAATCGAATAATTTACACTTTTCAAATATTCAACTATAAATGGAACTTTATGTAGTAGTT
>JAQFZE010003353.1:0-12748 GCA_034695245.1 Dicyrtomina saundersi | reverse complement strand
CATTTTTTAAAAACAGACATTAAACATTTTGCACTTTTCAAAAAACATGTGCATAAAATGCTTTAGACTTTCCAAAAACATGCAAACAGAACAAATTATACTTTTCAAAAATTTATAAAAATAATATTATTTGTATTTTTTCAAAAACATGGAAATAGAACATTTTGCATTTTCCAAAAACATGTAGGTACATAGAAAGTTTTGCACTTTTAATTTAATGTAATTTAATGCCACTTTAAGCCTGCGGACTGCGGACATAAGACGTAAAGACATTTATTTAAATATATCCCCAATTAATTTCAGAGGATCCTAACTGGTGGCTAGTTTCACCAAAATTTACAGTGGCCGACATTAGCCTGGCTATTTTGCTTCATCGTCTTTGGCAACTGGGTATGAAATTCTAATGAATACAAAAACATACTAACCATTATCGGAATCGGAATTTTAATTCTTAATTTATTGATACTTAAAATTGTTATTTTACTAAAAATAAAAGGTTATGAGAATCGTATGTGGGTTCGTACCCGACCCATGCTAGGACTGTACTACAGTCGAATTCAACGCAACACTAACTTCCAAAAAGCCATCTCAATGTCTTCAGAATTCAGTTTGTCGGATTTTATACGGACGCCGATGGGGATGGGAGCCCTTGGTTTCCTTGGGATAGCTGCTATTTTTGGTGGTGGATATTACTTGTACAAAAATACGGATTTTGAAAGCTATGGATTTCTCAATAATATACTTGGTTTTGGGAGAAAACGGGTTCCTGCTCACTTAAGGTCTCGTTTCAGTCCAGCGAGTGGCCCCTCCTACCCACAGTACAATCAGTACCCGGGCCCGGAATACACTCAACCCCGCTACGCCGCCGACTATCCCCAGTATACTCGCTAATTCTCACATAACAAATTTTACCATATCCATTGTAATATATGCACACCGAAACTTCCAAAACTCAAAATTCCTGTGAATAATTTAAGGTTCAAAATTGTCCAATCAAAATATAAATTCTTGTACGTAGATATATACGATTAAAATTCTTGTTCAAGTCTTAAAAAATGTTTTTTGACCTTTGACCTTAATCAAACTTCAGAGTTTCAGACACCCACATCCCAATAATAATTTTTATTGCTATTCTCAAATTTAAGAAAATCAAGTTTTTGCTTTTATTTGACTGAATTTTAGTGCCATATTATGCTTTACAAATCGATCGTATCTTAAACACCGAGCTTTTTTTTCGTCCCAATTATTGATGATTAAAACATTACCATTTACTGTGTATTTGATAAATGTTATTATACTAATTAAAATCGTGACTTATAGAAAGGGCCAATAATTCTAATGATTGTTAGATCCTGACTACGCTTAAATCATGCTATATGTACTTTGTACTGTAATACATAACATAACGCAGATTAATTGACACTTATTACAATATTCATGTATTGGACAATTAATTAATTAATTAATTATAATATAATTACTATAATTCGTTTCTTCGAAATAATATTACTAATACACTAGACTACTAATGGTTACAGATTACAGTTGAGCCTGCCGTAAGTCACCTGAATAAGTACCAACTGTTTTACTTACAGAGAAACATTTTAAAATGAACATTCTGGTTTTCACACATATACAAACGGGGGTGGGAAGAAGACACATTATATTTTACATTTATTCATACATAAAAGCAAACAACTCTTGAGTTTTGGCATTGTGACGATAGTTTTAGCAATAATAACAATAACATGAATACATTTTTATATTACAGAGCACTTTGTCGTAGTGTGTAAAGGTTAAGGTTTTGACAGGATGGACTTCTTTGGAGTTGGATCATATGGTCTAAAAGCTGCTTGTCTCAGCTTTTTAATAAGATGTTTAATATTTATTTACGAATATATAATTAATACAATGAAGAAATGCAACAATGCAATATCGATATCGATAAACTATCATTAATAATGCATGTACATAGATGAAAACGCCTTCAAAATGTAATAATACTATGTTGCTACTGATTGTGTGCTGGGGAAGTCATCCTTAGATTTACTCCTAAGTGCGTACAAGGGCATTCCTAAAAATTGAGGTAAGTCTTGTTCCCTGTTTCGTGGTTTGTTTCCAGCAGAAGGAGCTGCTGCTGAAGATGATGATGATGACGCAGAGAGAGAAAAAGGTGATGATGACGCACCCACATTTTTACTCACATAGGAAGGTCCAGTGACTTTAAATCCCCTTGTTTCAGATGAGTATTTAAATAAGCCTACCCCAGGTAGCCCAGGCGATATAGGGATGTCCCATGTGTAAAAGCCGCGATACAAGACGAACCACGTAAGGCCAGCAATTAAAGCTCCAATGACTTTTTCAATCATTACATGAAAATAAACAGCTGTGGCAAGCATCATTCCATCCCAGAGTAGCACTAATGCTGTGAGGAAAACAAGCTGAATATTTGCAAGTAGTGAAAATTGGCTGTAAGACTTCTTGACTTTTTCAAATTCTTCGACAGAAAGAGGACTTAAAGGTGTGTCTGAAAATAGGTCTGTGGGAGCACTGGAACCTCCAGCAATAGCCGCCCTAGTACGATTATGCTCCTCATTACGAATAAAATCCTTGATCGAGTCCCAACCAATAATAGCTTTCGCCTCTTCCGTAATTAACAGAACACACCACATGAGTAGAAAAGCATGACCCGAGACGTCAAAACTAGTCCATCTACCACTCTTGGAGGAACAAGATTTTCTTCCTTTAATAGAGTACAAGGGTCCTTCTGGCGTAGAGCACTGACCCGTAGATTCCTCGACAACTCTAAAAATATTCGTCCAAAGGAGCCAAACGAATGTGCCAATCAATAATCGGCTCATATGTCGAAGAATACGCTTTAAATCCCCGCCACAATAGACTGAAGATGTCAAATACACAAACATTCCAACAAGTGACAACGTCCATGCCCAGCTGAATTTTACGAAATATTGATTTGGTATATTATCACTGTAGGCGAAATATGTCTTTGGGAAAGGGAGATAATCTGCAACTAAGGAAGCCAAAAAGAATAGAACAGCGTAGCCTGTTAGTCGGATTTTGGGGGGAAGGAAAAGCACTTTTTTACAGGCGTAGACGATAACCTTGGTCAAGATTTCTGACACACTTGTTGGCTCCGGTAAAGGTTTCGTCCCTTTGGCTGTCGCCCGTGTCGTTTCGGGAAAAGATCTGAATTTCATTTGTGCCGGTGTGGTTGGGCCGGTTGGGCTGGATATTTGAATTGCTCTCTTTTTCGTTCCCATTATGGATTATATATTTTATGTATATAAAATTCTACACTGCTGCTTAGAACACAGTTCCAGGTCGTCGATGTACGTGCCTCAATCCTTTTAAAAATCACACACGTGTTTAAAACTTAAGTTTTTGTTGATACCTAAACGAAGTACACATCATACTCACACCACATTTCTTTGGTACATTTTTCCACACATTAAACAATTACACATAATGCATAACAACTTATTCACACGTTCATTCCACGTAAATTTTAACACGAGTAAGTAATTGTAGGTTGGTTTTATTACATTACTCAGAAGGCAGAAAACTACGACCGGAAAGGTTAAAAGGTTGAGTTGCACAAAATCTTGTTATTTATCCCTTTGTTGGTCCGACCACCAGGTAACTGAAATACTAATTATAGCGCAGGTTACAAGTAATTATTGGTCAATCAGGTCAAAAGTAGTACTTGCAGCTGTTCTTGCAGGTCTTTTCTACTTCGATGTGCGTTCCTTTAAGCGTCTTGAATACTCTTCAAGTGTTATAAAATTCCTAATAAATGTCAAAATAAAAAGCATTACTTATTATTTTCATAGAATCAATTTGGTATCAATACAAAATGCTACAAATAAGTTAACACAAGTATTAATAATCCATTTTTGTTGACTTGGCGGCAGTCCATACAAAATCAATCCCCTCTTAAATATACGTTAAAGGTAGATATCAGATTTAAAATCTCTAATTTATTTCACTCCAGATTTTCGAATTTGACGGCATATTTTTATTATACTTAAATAATTTTCCATGCGACCGGCCTGTGTATCTATATCTATACTGGTTGCTGGTAGAAAATTAAATAGCGTTCAAAACAAATAAATATAACAGAAAATAGTACACAGTAAATGGCGATTGGTCTGTTGATGGAGGACTGATCTAAGTTATCTACAGCTCCACGGGAGTTTGACTTAATTACTAAATAGCAAATAGAGCATAACACCGTATTGGTATTTTATTATTACTATCTAGACTAAACACTATTAAGTATACTCAATTAGGGTTTTGGGTTCTGGACATCTGTGTAAACATTACCAACAAGTAATCATGCGCGATATAAAAGATAATACAATCAATAGTACAGTCACTAATATATAACAATGAACAATGCTTACGATTAGTTATAATGATGCAATAATGCAATCCATAAATCTAACAATTCTAACCGATAACCAACTTAATTTTATTTGAACTACCAAATATATCTACCTACAACCTAAATAAAAGTTTTCCTATACAACAACAAACAAAAATAAGTACCTGTTGCACATGCTGTTCACTGGCTTGATGTTTTTATTTTCCAAAGACAATAAAATTGCAAAAAGTAAGGCTCAAACGGTAGCTAACCGATCATCGTCATTTAGTACGACTGACGAATTAAATACAAAACCCGATTTTCTGGATCTGGAAACTTCCACCAACAAATACAGTTAGTACCTAAGACCTAAGTAACTAGTAAGTGAAATCCCTGAATTTTACAACTACACTTTCGTCTTCGTTCGACTCAAGTCACAGTCAAAACACAACACACTTTTCCGTTTACTTTATTATACAATCGGCATCGGCGAGTTTCTATTTTACTTTCAGATTTCGCAGTATAGAAACATAGCAGCATGTTTCCTCTTCCTACAATATAGTGTTGCAATTTTATTGCAATATGATGCTGTGAATTAACTAATCGTAGCTCCGGGCCACTATATACTTTTTTAGCTAAAGCTATATGTTATAGGGACGATATCCTATTCTACTATTCTCCTCATCTCCTCATAGCAAGTCGCAATCCACAATCGCTAATATAATCCAAACTCCAAACCCAAACATGCTTCATCATGCTTGTAAGATCAACATGCAATACCAAATATCTTGTGCAAAAACTCTTACAGACTATATCATACGCTTAATTATACTTATATACAAAATACAAATCAAGGAGCTTGAGAAAAAATTCCTTTTGCACACAGTCAATAGATATGAGTTTTATGATTTTATGATTACGATTAAAAACAAAATCTACAAAACCAAAGTTAAATACAGTACTCACCTGTGCTCATTACTGATATTGTGGAAAACGTAAGTAGGCAGTTTTATTAATTTAATGATTTCATCGTACCTTCTAGACTACTAGACACTAGACTAGACGATACGTCCTTTTTAGTACGTCTTCGAATTTCAACAGAATACGTAGAATTTATTTAAAGCTGCAAACTAATCGATCTACATTAAATTACAACGTAAATTCCTATGTCGAACACATCCTTTGCAGTTTGCACTCTGTCGGATAATATCGGATGAAGTGAGAAAATCAAGAAGAAAAAAAAAGATATACAAAAAAAAATATAGCAACAGGAATTTTGTGTGACGCTCGCGCTTGAAAGTTATCAGCGGCTCACTCGGCACTCGCACTCGGCATCGGTAAAAAAAAGTAAAAATGGTAACGTGCATAAATTATGTAGTACAAAAATTGAAAATGTTAAACCCTTACCCCCCTCCCCTCTTTTGGTATGTACGTCCATATAGAAGGATAGGGTGCTAGAGCCCCTATCCCTTCCTTCAAAATATACTAAGTAATTTATGCACGATCCCTTCCGTCTGAGCGGATGGATAGTGTGACAGAAGTTTCCACGAGGAATACACTTTTACAGGTATGTCTTGTGGTGGGTTAAAACTACGAGAGGGCCGCCTCAAAAATGTACACATTGACTAAATCATCGAGTACGTCATTTGTACGTTTACAAAATTAATTTTTGTAGGACATTTACTTAGGGGTTGTCCAGCAATGATGTTGAGAAAATATGTCAAATTTGTACCTCCTCCCTCCCCTAGTTTAGCATTTCCAGAATGTAGTGTGTCATACAAAGTTTGGGTTTACAGTTTCCCCCTCCCTCCCCTAAATCTTGACATCATTGGTGGATGCCCCTTACAGAGCAGGGCTCCCTCTTGACTGAAATTCTCTCACTGGCCACTGGGGTTGGAGTTGACTGGAAGCTTTGAGCACAGGGCAAAACTTGTTTTGGGTGTGGATTCCGTCGTCGATGTGTCTAATAACGTTGGGGCCTCTCAGAACTCAGTTGAAGTTGGGAAGTTGGTGAGTGAATGTGTTGGTTATGTGAGGCTGTGGGTGTGTAGTAGAGAGAGAAGAAGAAGAAGGAGAGAGACGTCAAGAAAAAAGCCCATCTTCAAATAATACTATAAAAGACCCACCAAAGGATATATATGTAAAAAAGAAAGATCTATCTTGAAATTCTACTAAACAGTAGTCTAGTGGAAAGAGATACTACCAAAAAATCAAAGCCAAGACAAAATACTCCCTTCCTGTGTCTTTTGAGTCCTGTTCTTTCTTGTCTACTTGTTCCAATTTGTGTTCTGAATAATCTATCTCATGTATTTTTTTGTAAAAAATAACTACGAAACTAGAAATACGAACATAATATATAAACGATAATAAAAACATACTACTATAAAAAAAAATAACATCATTTCAAATGACAGTGGAGTTTATTCTCGTCGTCGGATCTAATTCCAATTCCAATTCCATCATCCAAATCCAAATCCAACGCTTAATACGCTAACAACGACAACGACAACTAATGCTGACAAGTTCGGTTAGTTCCCTTCATTTACATCCGTCCGTTCATCCTCTTGTTTTTGTCTTTCTTAAAACTGCTGCTACTCGTTCTCATTCCTTCCCCCGGTCCCCCGTTGTCGTTAGAATTTAACATAACGTAACATAGGCAGTGCCAACTTTGGAATTAAATGCTCAAGTTTGTTCGTAGTTTGTCCAGTTATGTTAAATGTTAAAGGTTGATTACGAAGTTTTACGGTATGATTGACTGAATGTGGAATATAAGCTGTCCACTACACACATTCAAATTCAAAGTACAACTAGCGAGTCAAATCAATAGAGTTAAGTAATACGTAACATTAGAGTCGTCTTCGTTCCTATATGATGCAGTTCACACAGTTATTGTTTTATGGATTTTATGGATTTTCAATTTTATTGCAACTCCATCAGAGTTGAATCCTAACATCCACTAACCTTTAAAATTTAAGGTTGAAGGCACTTCTACATTCTATGATGGGCGGGCATTGGATATGTCAAATGTTGTTTGTCGATTGATAATCGATAGAAACTGTCAACCGTACCGATTTTATGAAGTAAATCTCCCACATATCCAACATTTTAAAAATGTAATGGCAAATGATTACAGCTACAGTTTCACAGTACCACATGCTCAAACTGGTGACTGGTACTGGTAACAGTTGACAGTCACTGTGTTGCGTTACCTGATAATTTGAATTTATTATGGTTGTGACTGTTGTTTGCCGTTTGACGTGTGCGTTATTTTTAAACCACCAAATGATGAAAGTAAAAATGAAAGCTATAGGACTGTCATGTATAAAACATCAGCTGCATTTTTTAAAGTATTTGTTTGGTTGTCTGTCTCATCATCTGTTAGTGTTCTCAAGTGTCCTTTCACCTTTTGATGTGCTCATAATATAAAACAAAATGTACATATTGGAACTCTGTTACTGACTGACACTGCATCTCGTGCATGTGCTTGTGATAATCGATATTCAATGTTGATTTGAACATTTGTTGTTGGGAGGGATAATAATAATAATTATTATAAGTTGAAAGTGTGATGTGAATGACACAGAAAGGCATTAGACACACAAATACAATTATATACTCATTGACAAGAGATATATGATACTTGTTCTACCATCAACGATTATTTTATTAATGAAATATGAGAGTGAGAGCCATATCAAATTGAAAATTCGTCTGCCACAAACTATGACCGATTGCCGATTGCATATAATTGCCTATTGTCATATTGTCTTGAATTACTAGTATTGAGTATGGATTGTTTTGTATGTGTGTGTGTTAATAGTATTAATAGGAATTATTATGATTAGACTTTGACTTTTGTACGGAAGCCAAAAAATGTTATAATATTTTTAGAAGAAGCCGACGCTTTTGTACAAGTATCTAATACATCGACAATGACAACAACTGAAAGTTTTGATTTTATTTAAATTTATGGAGAACATAGCAGATTGTGGTGATTGGGGAGGTATGATGATTGATGAGAAATGGGCCTGAAAAACAGTGAAATCCTTTTAAACAAAGATTTATTTTAGATTTCTCAAAAGATTTAAAGATCCTACACACATTTATTTTAGTTTGTTATTAGAGCATGTATATTTAAAAAATAACTCTCGTCTGTCGTAACTCTTGTAGTACTACTACAAAAACAGGCCTGACTTTGAGTAAGTATCTAATCTAGTCGTCAGCATGTAATTGGAAGTGTCGCATGAATTTTTAGTTGAAATCTCAGTATGTTATGTGCTCTACGTTGTACTTACGTGCTCAGAATGAGACATATAAGAGAGACACTATTCCTGTTTCTATGTAAGTAATAAGAAGCATGGATTTATTTTAATAACGTTAAGCTTATATATATAAGGGAATAGGGATTAGGGATAATATTATTATAGCAATTCGAGCATATCTTCAGATCTGTGCTAATTTTTTTTCTACTATACACTACAAAATGCAGTAAGTACATGATAATTTTAGAGCTAAATATTTTTGTACGGTTCAAGAAATTATAGCTGAAAAATATTTGGAGTATTTCTATCCATTGTCTTCTCGGTAAAAAATGTACGAGGGATTAAAAGTTTAGGTATTTTACGTGCCAAGACCGAGACTCCAAAACCTTATTATTGGCGTCGTTGTCGTTACTATGTTCGGAGAAACCTTTTAAATGAGGATCCTTTTTTGCAGGGACATCTGACATCGGTATCGGCATCGACATCGTGTCTAGGTTTTTTAACCTGACATTCCTTGTCATCCAATAGCACAGTCATTTTATGTAGTGCGAATGAGCTCCTGACTGCTCTCGGTCTCGGTGTCGGTAAATAGGGAAGAGGAACGAAAAACAGAAACCAAAATTCGGTGTTAACATAGAACTTTGGTTGTTTTTAATGAGATTTAATTTTAAACTTACAGTTAGTTACATAATAATACTAACTAGGACTAGGACTAGGGTTTACTCTTGATTTGACTCTGTGTACTTTTTTTTATTACATTCTCCCGTCTCCGTCTCTTTTTGGTCTGTGTCCTGTGGGTATAACCATGTGCCATGTGGCACTCCACCGCGACTTAATAGCACTACAACACAGATACCGATACCGATACCACCGAAACTAAACCAATATGTACAAACAAGGTGGAAGGACGGAAGTCCAAAATTAAATTGATGATCATCATCACCTTATATATATATACTTGGTTCCAAAAAGTTATTTTTCAGTGTCTTTATATATGTATTTAGTAGGTGTACTATTATAAGTTTAATTTTATAGTTGTTTGTTTGAGTATTATTGGAGCATTTGTTTTTTTATTGTTTTATTTATCTATCTATCAAGTGTATCGGAGGGAGAATTAAGTGCGAGTGAAAGGGAGCCTCTCTCTCTCTCTGGGAAAGAAAAATCTTGGGACACAGAGAGAAAAAAAAGAAGAACAAGAAGAAGAACATCGATTTATTTAGAGGAGAACAGTAGTGCTCATTGTCGTTCATAATGCCGGAAGCAAAAGGAAAAGAGAATGTTGTTCCATCCTCGCCCAAAGGACCCAATGTTCCACAGGATAATAATGGGAGTTTGGGTGATGCCTCTCCTAACTATCCCGGCTCACCGGCTACAACGAATGGCACGGGTAAAAGTGCTAAACGACTCAAGGGTAAAATGATTCTTGCCCGAATTCATCTACTTGATGGATCCGAATGGGATTGTCCAATAGATGTGAGTATACTTTACTTTTTTTGTTTTTTGATCTTGTTGCGTAATTGCCACAATGGGAATCCGTTTACCGGTACCGGATGCCTATATCCTATACCCAACCTCAAATTTAGTTAATACAGTATAATAAAAGCGTGGGTAGTTCCTATATGTAATTATAAATATTTACCGTCATCAACCAAACCACCAACCATGCAATCCCTACAACCTCATTCCTATAAAATAATGCTGGAGCTGTTACTTAAAAATGTCGGTACGGTGGTTAAAATTAAAATTAGAATGCTTAACAATATATCTGAAAGTATTTGTTAAGGAGACAGATATATTTTCTTTTCTCATCTTGCCAACTTATATCCCACCCGTCCGTGCGAGGCCACTTCCCCTAACAACTACTACAAACACCAACCCAGTCACTCACTCTCGTACTTTACTTTGTTGACCTTTTGACGGAACTGAAAGTTGACGAGTCGAGAGAAACGTCTATTGCGGATGACAGGAGGGTATCAACTGTAAAAATGATGGGGTTCTCAAGCCAAGATGATATTTGAGACATTGAGACTAGTCACTATTTTTTCTTG
The DNA here is from genome assembly GCA_034695245.1 of Dicyrtomina saundersi. NCBI lineage: Eukaryota > Metazoa > Arthropoda > Collembola > Symphypleona > Dicyrtomidae > Dicyrtomina > Dicyrtomina saundersi. The sequence goes on along the minus strand of JAQFZE010003353.1, from coordinate 2,054 downwards.
GGGTTTCCGCTCCTAGTTCCCTCTCATGTGTGTACATAATAATATTCGTATATATTTCAACAAGAAGAGAGTTGCAAACTTCAAACTCAAATAGTCCAACAACTTCCTCACTCATTCTACCCGCCTCTCTCCCACATATTATTAACTAGAGAAGACGTCGAAGTCGAAGTAGTACAACACATACTCAGTTCATACCTAAAGGTACCTACTTGTGTTACACACACCAATACAGTAATATTTTATCTTCCTTCCCCAGCCTCAGTCAGTCTTTTTAAATCTCGACTTTTTTTTTCTCCATTCCCTTTTTGGTCTCCTGAGTATTTGTCACCCGAAAAAAATGACATTGATTTAGTTGAGAGGGATTTTTGAATATTAGAATTTATGAAAATAGTTTGTGTTTGAGATGTTTCCCTGAGCCTCCAATGTTTAATTTATCACGTGTATGACTGTATCAAACTGTTCTGTGTGTGCACTATGACTGTACTACGTGGGTGGGTTTAAACACAATCATGATACGAAAGGATATTTATTTGGGTAGTTTTAAAATTATGTTCAGCATGTAAAGTGAGACTTGCATTATTCTGATCGCCATTAATAGTTTAGTGATAGTGATAGAAATAGTCGTCAAAATTAATAGCCAAAAAAGCTGTGAAAAAATCCTGGTGTGTATGTGATGGGTTTGGTTTTTAAATACAATGGTTTCCTGCTCACTGCTCAGCTACGACAATTGTATTATTTTAAATATGATTTCATCAATAAGCTTTTGACGAAGGAAGGCATGTCACGTGGTTTGGCTTTATTATTTCAGTAAAAAAGGTTTGTCAGTCAGTGGGTGTGTGGATTGCATTCTGTGCATGGCTCAACCTTTTCGTAGTCAACATGGAGTAATTGCTCGTACTGGTGCTGGTACTGGTAGAGGATTAAAATATCGAAAATGAAAAAATGATAAAGTCTTGAGAGATTACGTCATCGCGAACGCTGTTATTTTTACATTACCAGACCAGCAAGTACCAGTACCATCTCTAAAGGATATTTGGGTCTCATTTTTTTCTATAGCTGTCGAAAGATACTAAGTACCTATACTGCATGTTGTACAGATTTTAAACTTAGATCCAGAAATCCAGACAAAGTATCCTCTGTCCACCACTCCTGACCGTGGTTGACTCGAAGGAACAATATTTGACTGTACAGTCAGTAAAGTTTTCCAATTCTGGCCACTGCTGTTGTGGAGACATTTTAAAGATATTTAATTCAGGGCTTGTGTAAGTAAGGTTAATAGTTGAAAAGTTGTAAACATTTTTGAGCTATATAAATATATGATGGCATTCTTCAATGTTTCAGCAGTTGTTTACCTTCCAAATAATTTTATCACCTTGTGTGCAGTGGAGTGTACGTCCACAGAGTCCTGTCATGCCAGGGTGTGTGTGTCATCCATTCCTCTGACTCTGACTAAGGCTGTGACTGTAGTAGTAGGATCATTTAGTAAGCAGCTATCAACTGCATAATGCATATAAACTAATAGTAAGATTAAGGTACTTACCTATACTCTATACGCTCCGTACTTTCATATTCACACACTACTCCTTTAGAGTTCCCTCGCAGTAACAATCATCCTGTCTGTACAGAACTTCATTACTAATTTAATTCGAATTACTTGGTACAGGAATTATACGAGACGACACTGTGGAAATCACTGCAAAGACTGCAAACCTCCTCCTTTAGGTATGTATAATATATGAGGCTCTGCAGGTAATATGCTGCTTTCATTTGGAATTGGAAGTTGTTATATCCTTTTAGCTGTAAACATTTGTGGGTACTTTACTTCACAGTTTGGAATCGTCATAGTGCATTAGGAGGCAGAGATAAAGTATAAGGACCGGGAACGAATGCATTCACATTTGAATTGAGATTCTTATGGTACTCAGTTACTCAGGATTCAAGAAATCACATCGACATCGTAGTAATTATCTACTATTGATTTGACAGTAGGATGCCTATAATAAATATATTTTATATTGAGTATTGTTCCACATGATTTCCTTATATGCAAGAGG
>JAQFZE010003352.1:0-12748 GCA_034695245.1 Dicyrtomina saundersi | reverse complement strand
AAATCACATCGCGGAAAGTACAATTTTTTGAATGACTAATAGGATTGTCTATAAATACTAATACATGTGCTAAATCACTGATCGTTAATATTTACTAATTACTATCATAGCGTTATCAACCAAATTATACAATAATGTACCTAATTCAAAGTTACCGACTAGTAGTGTTCAGGCTGCGATATACTGTTCGACTCTAGAAAATACGAATCATTGTATTAGTTTGTGAATCCAAATTAAGGTCCAAAATCAACAGCTTGGCGCAACATAACACCATGAAACTCTCGATATAGTGGGTTCTCAAGGGCAAGGAAAACTAATTGTAAAATGCTCCATGGGCACTACCGAAATAATAATTATAATGGTCAAGTCAAGAGTCACTAATGAGACAGTTCTAAATTGCCATTATGCCACTGTATGCATGAATATGAGCAAACGGTTGTTTCGAAATAACAAAATTAAAATGCGTTAATGATCGAAACAGAAAGTGAATTACAAATTGCTCAGTAATTTATTGAAAATATTGTGATGATCCATGTATACTTACTTAGACTTTCAAAGTCGTTACTTAGATTGAGTATCCATACAGTTTCGACATTTTATATATTTATACTATACTATAAAACCTCCGATGTAGCAGCATCCATTAGTAAAAGGAATGGGAATGGAACCCCTCTATACAGGCGTTATTTGACTACGTGAAGCACTGGGATTTTGACGAGAATCGTAAAAAATTGCTACTATATCGAGAGAGCTTGCGATATTAAAGCATAGAGCAACTACTACACTTATTGCTAGACGGAAAATTAATCTACCCATTACACAGCGAACAAGCTATGTAATGGAGTACCCACTTGCTATACTTACTGCAAGCGGGTACTTCGAAGGTTGGTTGATTCTCTTTTATATTATGATTTGTTGAATTTCCTTTTTATACACTGATCTCACAAAATATAAATATAACATGAACCTACCTTAAACATTGGTACTGCATATTGCATACCTTCACTTTTATTGATTATTATTCCCTTATAGAGACCAACATGGAATGGAGCCGAATGCTGTGGATAAAAACGGTATCCATTCCGTATCCGTAATTCCCTAACCTACTTTTGTATTTCTAATCTAATTTACAGGCTTCAATACAATTTTTAGAAAACTGACTTCTTCAGATGCGATGATGAAACTCATTTTTTTTCTCCCCCACTATTTAGTTCTTTACTTAAATCCATTTCGGCAAACGACCATTTTCCGTCCCCGTAAAATCTTAGAACATGAGTATGGTGCTTAAATAGAGACGGACGGTGACTGATAGTCAGTAAATTGATACCGCTTGAAGCTAGCCTGGATAATAAAATTATGAAACACAGATTGTAAGCAATTTGTTCCTGATTATTTGCACAAAAACATGATTATATTATGCAATTCAATAAATTATCAAAGAAAATTACATCGAATATATTAAATCTTCAACGTCCATACTCACAGCACTGGTGCATTCATCAAGAAGCGCAAAACTAGGCCTAGAAGTTAAAAATTTTGTAACAATGAAATGCAATAAAATACAAAATAAAACGATTTGAATCCAGTAAAATTTGGTGGAAAAGCAATGAAAATATTGACTTACTGATGATAAAATAACCTGGCTAGCCCTACTCTTTGTTTTTCCCCTCCAGAGAGCACATCCTGCCAATCTCGAACCGAGTCCCATCCGCCTTCTCTTATCACAATATGGTTAAGTCGAACTTTCTCCAAAATGTCACTCAAGTCTCCATCCTTAATGCCTTTCCTAAGCATTGAGGCGTGCGAATCAGGATAAATAACTTGCTCCCGTAAGTTGCCAAGTGACATGTATGGCCTAATGTATTCATTTGTATTCAATGTGATTAAAACATTCATAATAAGGTTTAATTATTAAGGTTGCCTTCTGCTGCCCATAATAATGTTAATAAGATTCAGATATAAAAAATGTAAAAGGGGGAGCAAACAGAATCAAAATACCTCTGAGGGATGTAGTACAAACTTGAAACAGGAGGACGAGACAGCGTACCACCGTACACTGGCCAAAGTCCAGACAGAATTCTAAACAGCGAACTTTTCCCACATCCATTAGGACCAGTAATTAGTAAATGCATCCCAGGCTTCATCAGCAAGTTTAAGTCAGGCACAATTATATCCCCATTTGGAGTTACCACTTTAATATCCTTCAATTCGATTACCGAATTCGAGTTTTCCATCACCATACCTAATTAGATTAAAGAACACTTATGAAACTCTGTAGGTTATTTCAGCAATAATACGATTTAGTCGATTTAGCAACTTTTAATGTAATTAGAATACTTCTTTGGTATTTAGGAATGGAAAAGCAACATATTAAATTACCATAGTCAAGTTTCGTCTGGGATTCGCACGACTCTCGAACATATTTTCCTTTGGAAACTTCATTAAAAACTGTAAAGATATTAGAAACTCTCGCCGAATACCCTGCGAGTTCAACGATTTCCTTGTAACTGGAGAATAAGCGTTCTGTCGCATCAGATCCCGTCATTAAAAGGTTTTTTGTTGTCATGTAATACTGAGTCCTAGTAGCCGCACCCGCGCCTTTGTCAAATCCCTTCGCTGCAGAAAAAAAATTAGGTACCAAAAAATGATTCATCACTCTTTCAAATACGATTATTTTTAGCAGGAGTTATTATTTAAAATCTTTAGTAGCCAACCAGTGAGAATCGGAATAGCGATGAGTAACATTCCAGTTCCAGCCCAAAAGTATTTCATCAGGTATTGTTCTATGACCACATACCAGAGCTTAGCCAAGTAAATCTTCTTACTCTGCGTAGTTTCACTTCGGTATGCATCTATTAACGTTTTCTTTTCAATTATGTCTCCACCATAAAATGCAATTTCTTCGCTATTTGTCACTATTCTTGAATGGCAATGTCTTAACTTGGCTTTTAACTCAGCTTCTTTTGCTGCTAGTTGTCCAAACTTTGGAGACATTTTTTTTAGTATTTCACTTGTTAGGAATATCACGGCGGAGCAAATTAAAGCTCCAGGAAGTGGATTACCTCCTATTGATCGTGCTCTGCGGACAAGCGTAAAGGAAATAAGGAAAGCGTCTAAAGTTGGCTTCATTATGTGTGAATATAAGTGAGCGACGGAATTGGCAAATGTTGAAATATCTTCTGTCAAAGAATGGTCAGGATTCTGAAGACGGGTATCAAGATTTCCGACTCTGAAACCAACAACATTTAAATTAACAACCGTATTGACAAATGCGCAATCGACATTCTAAGATCCAATAAAATAAAATCACGTTTGTTCAAAGAACACAATTACCTGTAATAGACTTGATTGTCAAAATACGAATTATACGCATGCTGCACAAGACGTGTTCGAAAGCTTAATGCTAATTGCTTTTCAAGGTACCGCATGGATGAATTCAAAAAACAGGCCGGGATTGCAATTATAAACCATTTGAGCAAAAGAGCAAAAAAATCAGACACGTTCCTACATATTTATAAAAATCACTTGCTTAAGTAAATTCGGAATGACTGTTTGCATCAATGAATTTCTAAATGTGTTACGACATTCACGAACAATATAAATGATAAAACGATAAGGTCAAGGTTTGACTTGGGCAAGTTTTAGGTGCAGCTCTATGAGGTTTTATAACTCCACATTGCATTTAAAGTGATTTAGTAGATTTTGATTTTCGGTACATTTTTTCATTGACCTGTTCGCTTTATCCATTACATTGAGGAATGGATATTGGTGATTAAATTGAGGCGGCTTACCTGCTAACTATCTCCTTGATTATGGACCCTTCTAGTGTGGCAACATAAATGGACAGGAAAGTCTTTGCAGATAACACAGCTGTGTGCATCATGATCATCAAAGCTTGTGGCGACCCTAAGCTTGGTATCATGATGTTGAGCAGGTATTTCATTTGTTTAAAAAAATCTTTATTAACTGAAGCTCCAAATGTATTTCTGCTCCTTGGAGTCCCATTCTTTCGTCGAGAAAGATACGCCGTCAATCCAACCAATGCGACAATTATAGAATATTTTTGAGCTGTGGTCAACTTCATAAAAAACAATGCCCATTTTGGTGGGATGTATTTAATTGGGTTTTCCAGGAGCTTAGAAAAAATACTTGGCATGTTGAAATCAAGTGAAGAGAAAAGAAAGAGAGAAAAGCTCAATTTTAATCACACACAAATTTAACACTTTTTGAAATCGCAAAAAATGTTCTTCATGAGCTTGATGTTGTATGATGAGTCAATTCTGGTCAGAGTACTTAGGGGTTAAATAATACGTCGTCGTCTTCAAACTGAAATCAAAACAAACTTATTGTTACTATGCATAATGAGGAGCGCTTACACAAAAGATAGTTTTTGTTAACAGTTTAGAAACAGGGTTTGCTTTAAGCTTGAAATAAGGGACTGTGCTTAGCTACAACAATACAACATACAACAACAGTTGCCTGATTATTAATTATCTGTTAAGACAATTAGCAGCAAGGGGCGAGAATTAGCAGTTGATTAAAAAACGACCGGTCTCGGTGTGGGTGTTCGACTGATAAGCAGGAGAGGCAAATGGCAGTTTGCAAAACATTGAACGAAAAAAATCATTAATATTTTAATCCTACATAGGTTTGAACACGAAGGGCTTCGCCTTCGCCGCTCTCCAAAACTATAGTTCAGTATTTTATTAAAACTATCGTTGTGGCCCTTTGATTTTAGGTAATAAAAAACAACCCGGAATCGCTATGAAATGGGTGCCATAATTCTACTCAAAAATTCAGGCGCATCTATTTAATTTGACTAATAAACATTAATTAGGGATCCCCGTCAAATCATGATCGGCATTGGTAGCGCCGCCGTTCAAATACTACCGCCTTCAAAAATCTGTGCGACTGAAATTAATACAGCCATGATAGATTATAGTCTCAGCTACATATTACCCTCCCGCTTTCAGTCCGTTTTAAAAAACCCTGGCTATGTGAAATTATTAAAACTTTGATCACTTTTTCAAATTATACAATACCAGTAAACCGACCCGTCCTACGGACGGAAGCAAACAGTTGTTGACGACAAGTTTTTATTTATATAGATAACTGTATTCCTGTGTTGTTCATTTAAATAATTATGTCCGCCGACGTATGATCCCCATCTGCTGTTTCCCTCTGTACCCATTTTTAGACAGAATTATTTGAATTTTATAATTATGTATATTGCCAGTACAGGTGTTGCAAAGTATAAATCTAATGTTAGGGGAGGGGACAACGGATGGACGGCCCCGGACAGAATTATTTGAATTTTATTATTATGTAGACATTCCGCTCACATACAGGATTCTTTTCCTATAATATAAAATACAATTTTTAGCAACTTGATCACGTTTACGGCACTTGTGTGATTTAGTGATTTTTCGAACTTTTATCATTAACTGACAATTTGCAATTTAATTATTTCTTGCAATTTTAAATTTTTTTCTTGAAGTTTTGAAAAAATGAAGCTGATCAACATTAGGCAGGTTGTTCCTAGTATAAATGTACATACATAAATGTACATACAAGTAGTAGTCCATTTAATTTTATTGTTAGTAAAATAATAATTTTTGAAGTATTCAAAGTGTCCCGGAATCGGGTCAATACAATCTGGGAGGTCTTGCAGGTGAAGGTACAGGTGCCGTAATTAAAGTTTTGTTCAACCGCGGTTTCGGCTGTAGGACATTTTCCCCCGAACATCCCCCCGGACATCTTCCGTCCTACCATTAACACCAGACATCCCCCCCCCAACTCGTATTTAAAATGATATAATTTCCATTCTCGGCAAGTAATATAGTCATTTAATAAAAAGTCAAAAAGAAGCAAAACTAAAAAGAACATCATTGATTGAGTATTGGTAATATTATATGACAAGCCCAATTCAAAATGGATATGCTTCATTAAAACTCTAAAGTGTGGTACGTATCTTAAACAATATATTAAATAAAAATTCATTAAGAAGTAAACTTTCGACAAATCATAGTATAAATCAAGCTTGTTCCACAATTTCAAATTAAACAAGAAATGAAATCGTAAAAATACGAAGTTAAATATCAATTTTGTTAAAAGTGAAAAAAATACATACGACAACAGCATATATCTACTTATGGAAGTAGGTACTTACTACCTTAATTCATAATTTGAATAAACCTAAGCAAAGAGCAGCATGCATATTTCCGCAATATACATTTTGTAGTTTTCACTGCTACTGCCTTAGTTAACAAAGTCGAATTATGACACTGAGAACTTTACTTTCTATTTGGTTGGGTATATTATCATGTCAATGTCAACCACTTGGCTGTAGTACACACACTTTAGAAGGACACAACGTCCCCACGAAACTTGAAATGTTACATATTTACTTTAATTCACCATTATTACGACTTAGTATTTATTGCAGATTGAGACCCACCAAACTTTAACCAATAATAAATAGGTAACCTAAAACCGAATTAATAGGTGATGCAACAAGTAATAAATAGCTCCACAATACTAACACATACTAAGTACTTATATGTAGAATTTCAGGCTTACTGAACATAAAAGATTTCAATATTTACCTTGAAAATCGCCAGCAAAAAATAATAGTCTATACAGATACTACCACTTTCTTGATTATTTTGTAAACTGATGATTAACAAATATTTGACAGTCTAAATTAGTGGTTACGAGTATTAAAATTCAAAACAATTGAGCACTGGCTCTTTCCGACTTTAGTAATATTTATAATTTATAAGGTATTATTAAGTAAGTAAGTGTTGAAGTTAAATAATAGTAGCCCGCAAAAAAAAGGAATGGATCAACAGGTAGAAATGCAGCGCGACGACAGCCTAGGCGTACGCACAAGGCACAAAGGTCTGTGAGATCACAGGTAATAGACGATAGTAACTAACACTCCTAGCAGAACAGAACAGGCAAATCTGATTGTTATTCGTCTTTAGTTGTGTTAGTGGGTGAGGCATAATTATACTAGCATAGGTTGTTGTTATTTACTATAGTTAGTGTATTTACTCACCAAAGTCCAAGTCCAAGTGCCAATGCATATTCTTCCAATTATTGATTACAAAATGATGAAACAACGTCCAATCGAATCGAATTAGCAACTAGTTTAGTTAAAGTGACTTGCTAAACTTTGTTAAAGCTGGTTCGATACTGAGCTGTTTGAATACCAAAAATACCATCAACCAAAACTCCTCTATCTACCACTTGAGTTTCCACGAGATTTCCAGATTAAAAGTTAGGTTAAAACAGCGACCGCACAGGATACGATAGTGAACTTCCCCATAATTCCTTAACACTCCACATGGTTGCCGATGTTCCTATTAACATTGTTATCGCTATCTTCTAGTAATAAACTAGTAATCGCACAATTATATAGATATGATATAACTATTACCCCCAAAGGGTACTGGAAATCAGCGGGTTTTTTACAGCACAACGGAAAACTGTTTTTGATAAAAAATAACCGTGACACTTCTAAACATGAAACAGTTTCAAATGAAGTCTAAAGGAGACTCAAAGGAGAGAATGAACTTTGTGCATGGTAATGGTAACAATACAAAATGTGCCTCATTCTTGTGTAATTAATTGTTATAAATCACCCTTCTTTTTATTCTACAGCCATGGGATTGTAGGAATTAGGAATAGGCAATAGGCTGTGTCGTGAACAAAATAATTTCCTAAACATAAAATTAGCGTTATTTCAATTTCCCGCCGGAAGGTCTTCGGAAAAGTTTAAGGTTTCGACTCGACCTTCCAACTTCACTCTCACCACTCTCACACCACTCACTTAGAAATCGTCCGTAAATGATGTTAACGGTAGGGTGGGTGGGTCTAATTGTTGAGTATTGATGACATGCCATGTTAAAGATAGCCGCTTAAGTAATTTTAAATTGATTACATAAGGGTGGGGGGCTTCTAAGGGAGTGATTATGTGGGTAACATCATTTACGGACCATTCCTTACTTCCACCTTAACAACTTTAAATGCACATACGCATACACACATAATTATTTTCTACGTCATTTGAAAGGCGAAAGATAATTAATTACTGCATTTTGTACACAAAGAACAACGAGTTTTTTCTTGTTTTTCTTACTTAACGCTTAGGAATCAAGGCAAGTAGAATTCCACTTGCCTTGCGAGGAACAAGGACTATATACTATATCGCTACTGAAGAAGCAAAATTCCCAAACTCCTATTTTCATTAGTAGCAAAATTGCCGTTCTCCAATCATCCAATGCACGTTTAAAGCAAAACTGACCATTTGTACAATTTGTACTTATAAATTGTGTATAATTTTATTTTTCATTATGCAATTTTCAAAGTTTTTAGTTTAGAGTTTTAATAATTTACATATAGAGAGAATTGAATGGGGAGTATTTTGATGCGTGAATCAAAGTCGCACACATTGTAGTTTGTAGTTAATTAGTTGCAATATTTGGAAGTTACGAAAAAATTAAGTCGTTCACATACAAGCAATCTACTCCTATAGGCTGATAGGCTTTTTTCAGGGAACTACGTTTAATGTACATATGACAAGATTGATGCTGTAAAGCTGTGACGTTCCGTGGGAACCACGGCTATATTTTTAAGATGTACTTCACTGGTAAAAATTTGAACTCATATTTTTTAGGTAGCGGATATAAGCTGATGCTGATGCACTAATACACGTGTGCAACAAGTTTTTTTTAGCTCAGTGACATTTCAGTTCCCAGTGCTCCAAGTAAGTGAACCAGGAATTTCAAAAAAACTTGTTTTTTAAAATTCTTTTGCGTCAACTTCCACCGATATCGACGTCATGGACATTTTTATTCAGAGTAGTGTTGCCATTTAGTAAAATCAGCAGTTTAGTAGCAGGGCTCATTAGTAACACACATCAGGTTTAACACATCGCGGACTGTATCGCGGGTTACTAAAAATTCAAATTAGAAAATGAGTTTTTAACAAAATTTCCTAAATGTGAACCATGTTCGTGGGGCAAACGCGTTTGAAACTGGTAGGTTGAGCTTTAGCTTAGCAGCGCCGTGGGGACGGCGAGGTTAAGCCGGTTCAGCTCGTCCAAAAATTGATGGGTAAAAAAGGCTCCTGCTAACCCTACATGGCTCGGTGTATTACGGTATAAGGTCATCTGAGATAAACTTGTAATACCAGAAAAATAATTGCCGATGTGGAAGAACCTGCAGGCTCGTTATTTTACATGGTGCTATAATCTATTTGCGTCCTTCCGTTTAATGTATTGATTGAGTTTGTTTCGGCTTCGCATAAATTAGTAGTACTTACAGTACCACGTGCGGTTTGTCTTCTTTCAAACAAAATTGCTTTGACATCAAATCCTATCCTATCTTTGTTGTATTTATACTTTTGAATAACGACACTTAACCATTTGATCCTAATCTGATCCGGCACTGGGGTTTAAGTGGTATTGAATATTTAAAAATTATTGTGTAAATGGCAAATAATCGATCACTAAATGACGTCTGAATGTACATTTTATGTCATTTTGGTATTAGTACTATTTGTGATATTGACAGCGCAAACTGTTGTAGGACACTATGATTTATGATACACTATATATATATTTGCAGCTACGTGAATACTTACACGCAGGCCGCACTATGAGAAGTTGCTCTAACAATGTCATGACTTTGTTTCGCCTGGATTATGCTCAATATAGTCAGTCGCGATTGTAATCAACAACTGAATGAAATGTCCATGCTTAATCAATTTATAAATTCCGATTTTGACTGATTCCACCATCATCAGAGTTACAGTGGACAGGACTATGCTATCGCAATCGCATTTTTGCTTCGTTAGGGAAACTACATAATATTTAGGCCACTTGATAAGCATTGGTTTAATTTTTTAAAAGCTCAAGTACTTATTGTTAATACCTTTGCACTTAACAAGAATCACAATAAAAATGTGTTGCCAAATCTGCCGTCATTTTATATTATCTTTATGATTATGACCTACATCCCAATCCCAATAAATATAATAGAAGTTAGGTAGGTACTTCATTTTCATTTCAGCCTACTTTTTGGTAGGGTATTGTGAGACTCCAATGTTGGCGTGTGACAAGTTCATATATGAACGAAAGTTAAACACAATACATTGGAAACCCAAACCCAGTACAGTCGAGTAAGTACACTACAAAACCTTACTAATTTAGATTTACTAGATGTTATTAGTGTTATTACGGGGCAAATGAAATAAGTACTTTGCACAAAAATTAATAAAAGCAAGAACTTGTAAGAGATTTCCGCACCTAGGGAAATAAATTCTTCGTCAACTGTTAATTATATGATTAATAATTATAACTATTGCGTTATTTTTATGCCGCCGAGCTGGGCTGGGATTGTAATAATAAAAATAGATACAAGCAGCTGTGGAAGATGGACAAGTCAAAGCTTGGACCTAGACTTCATTATTTTATGCTGGCATTGAAGATTTTGAAGGACCAGCAACTTTCAATTTCTGATTTAGATTTGACAGTACTGTTCCGTATTCCTTAGTTTGGTTCGGTGTTCACGAGGGAGTCCCCAGCAGCAGGCCAAGGTTTCTTTTACCTCTTTTCTCTTTCCAGTTCCTTCAATGTCCTTTCACTTTCAAAATATGTAGCATGCCTCAATGCCTGGAGTTCTGGAAAATGTACCTACATAATATTTGCATATACGAGTGGAAGTTCATCCAAAAGATTGTTCTGGTCTGATGTTGCCTTATAATTCTCCTTCTGATTTCCTTGGAAAAACCCTTTTGACTCATAATCGCGTCTTCAACCTCGTCTTCGTCTTGAGGTAATTTTAATAATGGTCAGTCCTCCCTCAACTCAAAACTGTATGCCTTGTCCAGCTGGATCACTTTCGCTTTTTCTTTCGTTCAGTATAAAAGTCAAGAATTGTTCGGAGTAAGGCACACTCAAGTTCAGTTCAGTTCCAGAGTAGCATCTTCAGTACAGCAATAATTAACTTGTGATTTTGAAAATACATTTCAAATTTTATTAAAACTTCAAAATTTGATTTCATATTCAACTTTTATTTTCTATTCAACATGAGGGTAAGGATATAGAAAAATAAAATCAAAAAAACGAAATAAAATTGTGTGTAGTGGTTGCTATTTAATACCAGAGGCTGTTCGAAAAATTATATTGTTAATTTTAATAAAGTTATAAGTGTTTTAGTCAAATAATTTGAAAATTTTTCCTGTTCAGGTTGTACTGGTTTTCGTTGGATTGTTGGCCCTGTCCCAAGCGGGTTATATTAAGACTCGACTTGCAACCAAAGTAGCTCCTCCACAGCAGCTTCAGCAGCAGCCACAATCTTCGTATCAACAACAAGAGCAGCAGGAGCCGATTAGAATAAATATTGAGCGGGATTCGGTGGAGCCTGAGGAGGACAGCGGGTACTCTGCAGAGGCCGCTAGAGAGGAGGAAAGACCTACTCTCGCCCCGGAAATACGATCTCCGGTTCGGGTTTATACCAATGTCCGGACTCGGGAGAATGTGGAGCGACTCGAGAGACCCCAACAGCAGCGTCACCAACAACAAATCCTGGATGCTAAAGCCAGGAAAGAGGCCCTGGAACTGGAGGCCCTTGAGGAGGAGGAGCTGGAGCGAGAGGAACTGGAACACGCCAAGACTATTAAGTACACATTTGCCACGGCTGTGGATGACGGGATTATGGACCAGTCACAAGGTCGTGAAGAGACACGAGATGGTTTGAAGGTATGTCTCCGAATCCGGATTTGGACCCGAATCTTCTTTTTTTTTGTTCCTTATATGCATAAAAAAATAAAAACATGCATTTTTTGCCGCTCCCTGTTCAGGTGACCGGGTCGTACAGATACAGTGATGGATTTGTCAAGCGCACTGTTCACTACATAGCTGATCAAGATGGATACAGAATTGTCTCGTGAGTCCCACTAATTGAGTTTCAGTTAATAGCTTTAGTTTCAGTCCTATGAATTGAAGTGTAATAAAATTTGTGAAATCGCAGGGAAGAGTCAGAGCCGATCGGGAATGGACCCGTCATGGACTTGGTCAACGGAAGGGCAGAGGTTCACAACCAGGTGCAAGGAGTGGACACCAAGTACTCCATCCACGCGGATGACATTGTCCTCCCCACCTCAAGCACTGAGTCCCCAGAAGTTGCAGTCAGAAAGTCAGTTCAAGTCAAGCAGCTCAAGACCTCCGTGTCTTCATCCTATTAAAAATACTTCCCACTCCCCACCATTTCTTTACTATTGTTTTCCCAATTTATTATACAGCAGGGCTATTATACTTGCACTTAAGTAGTGTAAATGTTGACTAATAAGGAGTTACGATAATATCATTATTATTCTGGTTAAATGTGCCAAGTAATAATTTGATGTAGGTGTGTTATTTTTTTATGAAATAAATCGAAGAATTTAAAATATTTTGTAAATACTGACTGATACATCTAATTTTATTATACTTACCTACCAGTACCAGTTGAATGATAATCTAAATATACATATATGCACATAAATGTATGCACATATTAATAATCGGCTAACAAGTTTATCGAAACCCAGCATATCATAATAAGTTGAAGTATTACGTATCGTCTGTGAAGAACCAAAATGACCCATCTCCAATTTAATCTACAATCAAAATGAGCTATGTCATAAAAACAAAATGAGAAACATGCGTAAAATGTTAATTAGGAGGTTTTGAAAAGCGTAA
>JAQFZE010003351.1:0-12748 GCA_034695245.1 Dicyrtomina saundersi | reverse complement strand
ATTGTCTCAATATTTTCCTCAGCTTTGCCAAATTATGAAAATTGCCCAATTTTGTTTTGAGTATTTTTTAGAAATTAATTTCTTTTAAATTAAAGCTGTAACTTGTGAATTGGTATTAAAACAAATGGGACTCTTAAGTACTTCTACTCTTGGTTCTCGATTAGTGAAATGATCTTCGGGTACATACGGAATTTTGATGAAAATGCAGGTGCTATTTCTATTTATAAATTGAAGTAGAAATGACAAAGAATAATTCATAGAAATATTTAAGTACTAAGTAAGTATAGTTTTATTATTAGCATAGTGGAATAAACACAATATGACTATTTAATTAATCACAAATATTTTTAACATTATTTAATTAATTAAAATAAATAGAAGGAATTACATGAATAATTATGTCGTAATTAGTTTTGTACAGGTACATGTACATAGAGTAGAACAGTGTTTGTATTGCCAATTATTGTAGTTCATTGTTTTCCTTGTAAATAAGGGATCGTCCATAGATGACGTCATGAGTGAGGTTAATAATGGGTCTGCTTGGAAACTCATGATTTCCCATGTTAAAGATTGGCCATTTAAGCAATGGTTATAAGCTGATGACAGGGGGTTTTAAAGGGTCTTAAAAATTGGGATATTTTGATGACGTCATGTATTGACGACCCCGAAGGACTTATACTCTCTGTCTCAGCTTCTGTGCGCAGTCAATAATTATTTAGAAGTGGGCGTTTTTTAAATTCAACAAAATATCCAATGTGTTGTTTTTTTAGTCCATTGTGTCTTTCAATTGTATTAAATTAATCACAGTTATTTGGTATTTAATTAATCAGTATATTTCGTTTCCGGATTTTTTTGTATGGATTATCGACAGAGTTGGATGCCTTGAAAGGTGAGGCTCGTGACGACGGGTTTGGTCACGTCTGTGAACCAGTTGACACGGAAGCGGAAAGATAAGTTGTCACCCGCTTTCAAAACTGTGTTGTCTTCTCTGGGCGTGAATTGAGCAATCCCCTCCGCTTTCCGATCACTGTTCACCCACACGTCCCACACCTGCGCAACAACACAAATTAGTCAAATTATTAAAAGAAAATGCAAACATTTCCTTCTGTTTTTTCGTATCTTGGCAAGTGCCTACTATTGTAGTACCAGTGTAAATAAATGCATTTAATTTCTCTCTCTCTCTCTGCTTTAATTAATTAAATATAAAATTCTGTAATCTGAATCGGACCCCAACGCCGGTGTAGGCGACATCAAAATTTTGGACCATCGTCCATCCGCTTTGAGTGGTGGACACAGGGACGGTGAACGAGATCATGCCCAGCCAATTTAGAACACCATGTGACTCCTCCGTCACGATATTACTGCAGTCGAAAGAACTCACTCCCGTCGTGGCCATTGACATGACGAGCAGAGCCAAAAAGCACACCACTAATTTACCCATTTTGGATCGGAGTATAGGATCCGGAACTCGGTTCAAAAACGAATTAATCAAGTAGAAATAAATCAAACAACTGGGTAACAATTTGGGTTATTCGGTAATAGAAATGAACTCCTGGAACAAAGATGCGTTGCTCTGTACTAATTTAATTGATCTCTCCTCACGACTCCTACCAAGACCGACCTCCGCCTTGATCTTTATAAATACTGTAAAGGAGCATAAGTAGCTACTACGGACAAATTGAGGGAAATAAAAGCGAAAACAACAACAACGAAAAATATCTTAATTACAGTATTGAATTTTGCTCGCGAGCACTTGACTCCTTGTCGACATTTGAGATGAGTGGTGATTAATTGCTGGAGTGAGGACGAGAGCGATTAGGACTCATTATCATCTCGGGGATTAAGTGGGACGTCAAAAATAAAATGTCGAAATCGAGTAGATCCTACTTCGTAATAATTAAAAGTTTAGTCATATATATTTTCCATAATGCGCAGTGGTGGTGGTGTGAGTGGATGAGGCTGGGCTCTGACGAGATAAAGAAGATGAGACAAATAATTACGCAACCATCTCTCCGGCCTTCCAGCTCCTGTATCTTCCACAGTTCCACTTGAATCCCTCAACTCATCTCTCTCACAAACAACGCAATCAGTATAAAAACATGGACCGATCCAATTATCTATGAACCGATCAGCACCTTCTTTCCTCATCGGTAGTTTGAAGTCACGTAATTTGAGTTATAAGTGCGACTCGAGGGTGTGAACCTGTCACATGATGTCATACGAGTGATGGACAAGGATTAGAAAAACAAAGTGGATGGAAATGCATATGTTTATTTATTAGTACGTGTGATTTTATCACGAATCTACTCTTGCTCCTAAAAGTAGCTAAATAATTAAAGCAAAGTGGGAATTTTCAAGGAAATGTTCCCGGAAAGTTTCCTTGAACGTTCCCCGTTTAAATGCTTTCACCACATCTGTCAATGTTTAAGTATCAATTTCAATATATTGCCATAAGCGGTCCATACAAATGCATACGAGCTTTATGAGTAGAGTTAAATAGTTTTAGTCAAACTCAATTTACATGCAAATAGGCTCATTTATGTAGAAAGCTGGAGTAATAGGCTATGAACATAACAGATGGGCTACGATGGAAATGATTAGAATGCATTAACTAGAATTTAGAATACTAAAAGGATACATAAATGAATGAATTAGCTAGGTGAGAAAAATTGTACATTTCCTCAACAATTCCTCGATAGTATAGTGGTGAGTATCCCCGCCTGTCACGCGGGAGACCGGGGTTCGATTCCCCGTCGGGGAGAATTTATTTTTTGCACACATAGTATACAAACCCACAACAAAAATAAGTTCAAGGTATTAATTATTTTCTTTACTTTATTGTTCAATAAATTTCACGTTTTTTATTTTTTTGTATCATAAGCAATGCAAAGATAAGACCAAACGAGATAGATTTGGATGCGGAAAATAGTATTTACTAGCATAATATGCATATAGCTAAACTCAAATTATGCGTAATCAATTTAGTTGGAAAATTTTGAAATGATATTCCCACCTTATTTTGAGATTTATGTTTGGATAAGGACGTTATATCCTAAATTCCTTACTTTGCCTAAATCCCAGGAAAATAAAGGTTTTTGTTCTTACAAAATAAAAATAAAAAACGCGTTTGCAAAAATAAAACCTCCCCGACGGGGAATCGAACCCCGGTCTCCCGCGTGACAGGCGGGGATACTCACCACTATACTATCGAGGAATTGAGTTAATTGATTTGGTTTCTACACTCCTTCCTTTTTCATCATCTGACGAAAACAAATAACTACAGTTCTTGGATACACATAATTGTGTTGAAAGTGCAACATTTCGAAGCTAGTAACCAATACATACCCAAATGAATAGTCACTATATTTTTATTCTTTCAAAAGCTGGTTGTAAGCTGTAGGACCTTGGCTCCTTAATAGTTTTACAAACAAGATTTCCCCCAATTAAATTTTAACTTCTTTAATACGGATACGCGCACTAAACGAATGCGTTTTTCATTGATGCAGTCTTATTTAATTTTATAAACACAAATCCAAACAAGGGTGTAACTCTGATGCTGTCGTATGCAGTCTGAGCTAAAAAAAAGTTTTGATAGCTTGAAATCCATAGAGACCCACGACTATAGTTACCTAAAGTTTGATATTCACTGTAAGGTTGGGATTAAATACTCGCAACTTGTTAATAGGATAGAATATTTGCTGTGGTAGATAAATAAATAAAAATGTTAATTTTTAGGAGCGAAAGAAAATGTGAGAATTCGAGGCTCTGTTGCTGCAACCATTTGCAGGTCCATGAAGTTTTATAAAAAAACAGGTGAGGTTGCAGGCCGACTCAAAAGTGAAAACCATGTCAAGGATGGAGGACTTGAATCAAAAACTATTCACGGAACCTGCATATATGCCAAATGGAGTACATGCAGTAAGTATTTACTAAACATTTACAACTTTTGGACTACTCTTGAAGTACGAATAAGTGAGATTCTTACTTATTAAAGTACAAATTAGATAGATTTTACTCTATTTTTATCCTAACAAATAAGAGTGCGAAATGTACTATCTACACTTTTATTATAGTGCAAAATGTGATATTTACACCATTATAGTGCAAAATGCGATACATATGCACATGTAATATGTATACCAATACATAAAGTGTAAAATGTTATATCAATCGCAATAAAGTGTAACTAGTACAATATTCACCTGTAAAGTTCATAAAGTCTTATCTACCTATTCTAACTGCACAAAGTCCCATCTGCACCTCAGGTTGAGCGAAATGATGAAAATGAGATGACGGAAGCTCATATTCACTTTTTAATCTGACTTGGAGCGTTTCAAGTATTGTCTGGAGCGTAGCAATGATGCAAAACGTTCTTCTTGCTCCTTTTCTCTATGGTAAAAATTCGTAAGGACAGGTCGTAGGTTGAAGGCAACAGGTCGCAGTTGTGCTGGTTGGTTTTTGGTTATGGGCCAACCAGTCGTCTTATCGCAATTACCAGTTGAATGGACCAACTCTTCCACGTTTTTATACTTTTCTTCCTACGTACCCAAACCCTTACGAGGAATAGTTAGGATAATGCATTACTTGCATACTTGTATAAGTACGTAGGTACCTAATTATTTATAGCATTCAGTGTTTTTAAATGAGAGGGAATACAAATACACTTAGTTCTAGTGGTCGTGTAAATCGGTTTAAAACCGTTGTTCAAGGCTGCCAAGAGGGATGAGATAAAAGTGGCTCAAATGAGATGCTGGAGATGATATGAAAACATTAGTAGTAGATGGGTGCTCAATTATGAATAAACTGACAAGGGAACCACGCCAAGTGGTACACCCAGATTTTAAAATCACCCATTCCAAAAAATAAGGCTACTTTTATACAGAACCAAAGTAACTCGACTGGATTTTGCGCTGTTTGGTCACAGTGGCCCGCCAAAGTTTAAATTCAAATTTTATTCGTTCCTTGCAATGATCAGCCGACTGACTGAGACAAACTCAAGGAAAGAGTCACGTATCGTGGGCGGGAGGTATGCGCGTGCGCATGAATTCCCTTTTATAGTTACAAATTTTTTTTAGACACACTTACACGTAATAAAGCATAAATGATGAGGAACACTAAAAAACAAGTGATGCGCATATATTTGACATAATTTCTCCAAGCCGGACTCCTGGCCCATATGATAGTGTTTACAAAAAACAAAAACAAAACAAGATTTCATTACTCCCATTCCTACACATGTCCTCTCCAAACTTAATTCTAAAGCGTGAGAAATAAATATTTTGGTTTTGTGTTTTACGGCAACATAGGTACATAGGTTACTGTAGTTGTAGTTTCATCATAACTCCTGTTTGTGTGCTTCTGAGGAATCGTCCATAAATTACGTCACGGGTAGAGTAAATGGGTCTACATGGATACTACACCGATTCGTTTTTCCCTAATGAAAATGACTTCTTGTATGATATTATTGAGCAAGTGATAGTTAATCCCTTCAGGAAGGTGCATTACGAATCAAGTCTTTTAAATTAAAAATTAAGCTGTCTACACCTTCACCGTTGGGTTTTTGAAAAAACGCGGGTTTTATTCAAATGGCTTTCAAAAACGATTATGCCTAGACCTACCTTACCAGCTCAACTTGGAATATATATAGTTGTAGTTGAAATTTACTATCCAACTTGAAAAGTAACTACACACGAAATGTAGAAGTTAACTATTCCCATCAGAATTAGAATATTACGCGCAGGTAAGACGCACTAATGCAGTCTGCAGAAATACCAAAAATATAAAAACAAGTTTTGTAGCATCTGTTGTAGTCTTTTTTTAGGATTAGGATTAATACCCATGAAACTTGCAATAAAAAGTTAATTAGATGAGAACAGTGTGATTGACGTGTCTTATCACATTTTTTCTTTAGAATCAAAGGGTGTTCCTTGCAATTCACAATTAATTTAAATGCAATTCACAGTCTTGGCTGAGCATTTAGCCAAGAAACAAACTCAAGTGCAAGTGCAGTGGTTCTGCATACTTTGGCTGATTAATTTGTGCATCAAAATCGTTGGATTTTATACAAATTGTTTAACTAATCAAACACAGGATGAAGCCGAGTCTTAAGTTCAGTTTGTTCCTTGCACTGTTTTCCATACATTTAGAAAACGTTTATTCCGTTGAGAGTAAAACGAGTGAAAGGTCAAAATATGAAGAGGCGCTGGCGGAATTTATGGAAAAGGTAACGCTTGACACGCTTTAAGAAATTTAACATAATATTACCCATGCATAAAACATCAAGTCAAAGAATACAAGTAAATCCGTGTAGAAAACTGGTGCATAATCTCCAATCATTTCTGTAGCAGTTCAAATATCGCGTCATACAGAAACAATACGCAGTATTAAAATTGATTTTTAACTTTTTACGTTAAAGGAGAATTGCTTTATTTTTGCAGTACAATGGAAATGGGACAGATTTCGACCTTGAGTCGTGGGAAGCACCGGAGGAGATGCGAAGGAATTTGCCGTATTACCTCTCAGGCTTTGATGAGGATAACAGACCAAGTAATATATCGTGTGTGAAGAACCAAAATGACCCATATCCAATTTCAGCTACAATCAAAATGAGCTATGTCAGAAAAACAAAATGAGAAACATGCTTAAAATGTTAACTAGGAGTTTTTGATCAACTTAAAATGTTCTATTTTTATGTTTTTGAAATGATGCAAAATGTTCTAAATCCATTTTTTTTAAAAGGTGCAAAATGTTCTAATTCCATGTTTTTGAAAAGTGTAAAATGTTGTATTTACATATTTTTGTAAAGTGCTCAATATTCTATCTAAATGGTTTCAAGATATATTTGAATATTAGTGTAGATAGTTGATATTGTTTTTTGCTACAAATGGAAATGGGTCATTTTGGTTCTTCCCAGATTACATGTTGTGCATATGGATGTTACGCATAGAAAATGCATGCTTACTTAAGGCAGATACAACAAGTTTCAATTTGATCAATTCATTTATGTCTCTTGTGCACTTACAAAGTCTGGATTGCTGAATGGGGAAAATGGGACGCGAAGAAGTACATAGAGGGAGGCGGGGAAGATGCAAAAAAATACGATCTATATGCAGATCAACTGATCCTGAGGATGCTAAAGAGCGTCCATTTACGAAGCAGACCGGAACATCCCGTCAATGACTGGGTCTTAATCATTGACATGGACGGTTATCCCTTGGGGCAGCTGACGTCTTCTGGGGGTATGTTGTCGTTGTCCGTGTAGCGCGCTAGATTTTAAATCCAATAAATTCTGTACAACAATGTTCAATACAAAATGCTACTCATTCCTCGAGTTTAAACCCTAAAAATTGGAACACAATTAATTCTGTTGGGTCCTAACGAAATAATTATTTGCAGCATTGCTCTACAACTTGCGAAAGTTTGGAAGCTCGGCCCCACTCTTCCAAGGCATCGAAAAGGGATTCATTGTTAACAGTGAGTTTTTGTTTTTCTTGGGATTTTAATTTTGTCGTCTTTTGTCCAATAGTAAAAATTGCAAAATAAACTACGATGTAATTAACTTCCTTCTGAATCTTGATTGGGAACGATAGTTGTGTGGAGTGTGGACTGCCCCGTTTATGTTTATTGCGGAAATAGCGATTTTATAACAGTGACGTTTCCTTCCCTTTTTTTACTTTTTTCCACAGCAAATTTTGTTGCAGAGCGAATAGTGAATTTGGTGAGGCCACTGCTCGGCAGGATCTTTGACAGAGTTGAAGTCTACGGAACAAACAAAGCCAAGTGGATCCCAAACCTTTTGAAACATGTCCCTCGCTCCCAACTCCCGGAGTGGTACGGTGGGGCGAAGGACTACAAACCGCTCCAAGTCTACGGTTAAAATAATGCTCACGACGATTAGTTAAATAATCCATTTTTGCATTCTTATGGTTTAAATTGTTTGTAATTACATGATCTGGTATAATGTGCACATCTGCGCATGGGCAGATCGAGGGGGTGCCCACTCTAAAATGAATTTTTAACATAGCCTAACATAGGGGCATTTAAACCAAGATGGCTGACTTTTAACTAAAAGTACGACCCACCCCAGAATATTTGTCTGGATCTGCCCCTACGTATGCTTTGTAATACTTTGCCTCTGGCTCTGACGATTGTTAAGCAAACAAGTTTTTCTTGTACTAAAATGGGCTAATAAACTATCTGATGCAATCCTACGTGTAATATGTCTGCAAATGACGTCATCCAAATTATCTCTCTTTTAGGACCCACCCACACAAGTTTCATTCCTTTAACATTGCTTACGTTGTACGTTGCGTTTTTGATTTCATCATTATTATGGCGATGCCAATTTATTGACAATATTTTGTCGTAGTCTAAAGCCGCTTAATAATTTCTTCGTAGAAATTGGTTTCCCGTCAAAATCAACAGATGTGATGTCTCCAGCCAGAATTGAGTGTCGTATGCTTCGTGTGAATCAGCCTTCGCTATGAAGAAAGAATACTGAGAAGAAATTCAAGTTCTATCTTACGAGCATAACTCGCCAAACCATTAGCGAGGTTTTTCATGAGATATTTTTTTTCAAAATGAGCGTCCAAAAAAACTTAGAATGGCTTAACAACATAGTGCGCGTAATGAGTTTCGTTCGATAAAATATTTTTTCGAAAAAACGAAAAAGGCCTTAAAATGGTTTTTTAATCCTATTTTTTATTTTCTTAAAACACATATGAAGCATAATTTTTGAAAATTTGTGTATGAAAATCAATTTTTAAATATTTTAAATTCAAAAATAATTGAAATTTTAAATTTTAAAATTTTTTATTTTTTCAAAATTTTTAAGTTACCTTACTCTTGTTCCGTCAAAATTTTGGAAAAAATAAAAAAATTCCAAATTCCAAATTTCAATTGTTTTTGAATTCAAAATATTTTAAAATGGGTTTTCATACAAAAATTTGCAAAAATTATCCATAAGATGTGTTTTAAAAAAATAAAAAATAGGATTAAAAAACCATTTTAAGGCCTTTTTTGTTTTTTTGAAAAAATATTTTATCAAACGAAACTCATTACGCGCACCATGTTGTTAAGCCATTCTAAGTTTTTTTGGACGCTCTTTTTGAAAAAAAATATCTCATGGAAAATCTCGCTAATGGTTTGGCGAGTTATGCTCGTTAGTTTTGGGAGCGTCCATAATTTACGTGACACGTCTTCGAGGGGTAGGGGTTCAATCTGCCTATCCTTTTACATGAACATACATGACCTGCATATTACTGATGTGACCTCTTTTATTCCGCCATTAGAAAATGTTGACAATCACAAATGGCATTTGTAATTTTAAAACAGTTTAATAAGCTTTAAAATAATTAGAAACCTTAAATTTTGACCTTTTACACCTTGAAATTTTTAGCAGGAATGTTAAATTCGGGTTTTTTCGACTCTTGCGTCGCCTATTTTGCTTTTGGTTGAAATGACAAATGGTTTGTTTTCTTTCTTGAAAGACGACGACGCACTTGTTGTTGAAATTATGTTTTTGACCGGCGCTATGCTGATGATGACATATTTTATGGACGATCCCAAACACCTTGGGATTGTAGCGCAGCATTAAGAAACGAGGACACGTAATTATGATAATGGAGCCATCATCATGATGATCATGCGTCTTTTATTTTCTGCGACCATCTGTCCTCCGTCCCAAGACTTACGTAAGTATTGATTTCCAAGGCAGGTGTCCTGTCTTCGCCCAAAAATATCAAGTATGTACGATTAAAGGAGTCTATGTCCTCCGCTGCTCCTTTCATTCTCCATACAAACAACACTAATCACCTACTTGTTTTCTTCTAGATTTTTTTTCTGTTTACCTTTTCTGTCTCGGGAATATTTCTTTTCTTCTTACGTCACATTCCGGGACGGGGCGGAGCTAGAAAAACATTCTGTGGTTGGGCAACACATACAAGTCGGCCATCTTGATCTAAATTCTGCTATATGCTAGCCTATATGTTAAAAAATTCATTCTGCGTTGGGCAACTGCCCTGTTGCCCACCCCCTCGATCCGCCACTGACTGTCTCACATTTTAATATTTTTATTACGAAGTGTACATAGTGCACCGGCTCCAGTGATTAGAGTTCGTCCAAAAATGACGTCATCGGTTGTGTCAATGGGTCATTTACGGAATAGTTAAGCTGACGACAGGGGACGTCAAAGGGTCCTGAAAATGTGGATTTTTCCATGACGCCATTTGGGGACGACCCCTTACTCACGTGATTGTGTTATGGTGGTTTCCTTCCTTCAGAGTGTTTGTTTAGTCAAAGTGGATGTGAATGATGGACGCAGACACAGAGCCATTAGTTACGCCAAAGCTGTCAACACGAATTTGAAAACAAAAACAAACCCGAGATTCGGTCGATTCGGACGGATGGAGCTAAATGAAGAAGACATAGGAGAGAAGATACTTGGTTCTGCATCTGAACTTTCTATGCCTTCAGCAGGTGATGTTTACGTGGGTAAAGTTACATGACGTTTTTCGTGGACATTTATTCGATTATGTCCACACAACAACCAACATCCACAACGGAAGAGAGCCGAATACGATTGACAAATTTTTAAAAATTTGAAAAATTACAAAATTTGGCGCCCAAACCTAAAAGAATAATGGCTGTAGACTTGTACGTTTCTGCGAAAGTCATGCTGCTCTCTCAACTCCTTCTAATCACCTTCATATTCAGTGGTAAAAACTTGGGAGTGAAAACAGAAACAGACGGAAGTTCCCGATTGGTAAATAATAATGTGAACTGGACAGAAACTTTAGAAAAAGATTTGCAAGTTTTTGAAATTGCGACAAATAGTTTTGATTGGCCTTCACTTCCTCAAAATTTCCATGTTCAATTTCTTATCTTGAGGGAGGGGCTAGGAACGAAAAAGAGGGAGGGGCAAATATCCCAATTTTTTGCTCAAGGTACTTTCATTCTTTACTGCGCATAAAAAACTTATTGAATTTAATATTACCCTAATTGTTGAAATTTTAGAATATCGTCTGTGAAGAACCAAAATGACCCATATCCAATTTAAGCCCCACTCAAAATGAGCTATGTCATAAAAACAAAATGAGAAACACGCGTAAAATGTTAATTAAGAGTTTTTGAAAAGTGTATAATAAAATGTTCTATTTACATGTTTTCAGGAATCGTAAAATGTTCTAATTCTATGTTTGTGAAAAGGTGCAAAATGTTCTAATTCCATGTCTTCGAAAAGGTGCAAAATGTTCTAATTCATGTTTTTGAAAATGTGCAAAATGTTCTAATTCATGTTTTTAAAAGGTGCAAATTGTTCTAATTCCATGTTTTTGAAAAGGTGCGAAATTTTCTAATTCCATGTTTTTAAAAAGGGGAAAATGTTCTATTTAAATTCTCTCAATCAAGACATATTTGAATATATTTATAGATAGTGGATATTGCTTTTAGCTAAAAATGGATATGGGGCATTTTGGTTTTTCACAGACGATATAGCGATGACATCACTACATCGCTGCGATGTAAAGATTTAAACATTTTTTTTTTGCTTGCAGTAAAGGCGCCAATAAAAAGAATAGTTAAAGATGGCGAGACGGGACATGGATCTTCTATGCAAATATCTTTGGCGGGAAAACTTAATTTAAATGATTTTCAAATTGGGATGGAAAAGGACGCTGAACTAAATGCGACTTCTACGCATGTGCCTCATGTTCAAAATTTGAATTTAATATCGTCCTTAAACATTGGAGAGCTACTCACAGTTTCAATTATTTTACTCCCGTCTCACTCATTTTTAAGCTTTGATTTTTTTCAAAATGTAAAAAACGTTTTTTAAAATAAATTTTATGTTAAAAAGAAACAGGAAATTGTAAACGATTTAAAGGAATATTTTTTGTGTTTGTTTTATCAGCTTTTGTTAAGACTGGAGAAAAACGAAAGGACGAGGAACTCTCCGATTTTCATTATCTGGCCAAATGTAACGAAAACACAGGTCAAAGCTGAAATTCAAAAGTTCCCGGATTTTCTAAATAAACAGAATTTAAATGAGAATAAAAGTGAATTCGGAGGGAGAAGTGAGGCGCGTCGCTCTTTGCGCCTCGCCATTGATCTCGATCTCTATTTCATTTTACAAGATTTACAAAATTTAGCCAGAATCACGTTGTATGAATTGTACTCTGTTAAAGATGTGAATCAGTTTAACCGAGTTGATCTTCAAAATAGGAAAATTAATTTTGAAAATTTGTCACAAAAATTAGTGAGACGATGTCAGTTTCATGGAGTTGAAATTGTGGCTGTAGCTGAGGTAAAGTTACATCGCGTTTTTTTGCAATGATTTAGAAACACATATCGTGTGTGAAGAACAAAAATGACCAATGTCCAATTTAAGCTACAATCAAAATGAGCTGTGTCATAGAAACAAAATGAAAAAAAGGTGTAAAATTTCAATTTTGTTACGATTTTTTCAAAAGTGTAAAATGTTCTGTTTACATGTTTTTAAAAAGTGCAAAATGTTCTATTTACATGTTTTTTGAAAAGTGTAAAATGTTCTGTTTACATGTTTTTGAAAAGTGTCAAATGTTCTATGTACATGTTTTTGAAAAGTGCAAAATGTTCTATTTACATGTTTTTTGAAAAGTGTAAAATGTTCTGTTTACATGTTTTTGAAAAGTGTCAAATGTTCTATGTACATGTTTTTGAAAAGTGCAAAATGTTCTATTTACATGTTTTTTGAAAAGTGTAAAATGTTCTA